>JAFFST010005960.1:6692-17037 GCA_022414735.1 Noturus placidus
TAAGTGTGACAAACATGCAAAGGAACAGGAAATGAGGAAGGGGGCAAACACTTTTTCACACCACTGTAGATTACTAGAGATGCACCAGTACTAAATTTCTCAGTCGATACTGATAACCGATTATTCCGAATGATATCGGCCGATACAGATAACAGATAGTTCTGCCTTTTATGCCTTCTTTTAAATTAATAATAATTCATTCCACTATTCTGAAGGAAATGCAAACAAAAACTTTCTTCTCTCCATTTCAACAAGTACATAATATTTGAGCCGACGCCGAAACTCGCGCTTCACTACTGCAGCGTCTGGTGTAAAATTTTAGCCGTGCAGAGATGACAAACTGCAGTGTTATCATTCCAGACACACACGAGACATCATCTTTACACACAGCACGTAATCGATGCGTTTTCCCGCCCTCTTTTGATTGACGGGATATAAATCGGCCCTGACGTTTCTAAACAAATCCACAACAAATTACTACTACTACTACTACTACTACCACCGAATTGTCTAGTAAAATGTTGAATTGCACAAAAATTGAATTGCACATACACTCTGTGAGGAATGCTGCTGTCCTCTGTTTTTATACAAGGGGGAAGTTTCAGATAATCTGCATGCAATTAAAAAGTTGTAAAAGATAAAAGACTGAGCATTAGGTTATTCCATCCCACTGATTGTTCATTTACGTGCAGAAAAAATACAGAACAGTCTTAACAGATGTGCTGCCAGAGGCCAACAAATGGCACTGAACACAGCTCATTACGGCTCCCCAAAGAGCCCTGCTGCATTTGCATGTCCTTTCTCAGAACCGTTAAGAGATGTCCGACTTTTCTTTTTTTTTGTTTTGTTTATTCGTTCCTGAGCTGCTTTTTCAGAGACGGTCTATGCGTTCGTTTGTTTAAACAGGCGTATTTTAACAAGCTGCCACTGCAGGAGTCGTCAAGCCGCTGCTGTCAGACTGAATCTGTTCCTGATGCATCAACACCTGGCAAAGCTCCATTATCACGCTATTAACATCTGATAATGCAAAACTCAGCCTCAGCAGAGGAGGGAAGATTTCCTGTGTCATGCAGAAGAAAAACGATTGAAGAAGAATCACAGGAATCCATCTTCATGTTAGAGTTCATGTAACAAAGTAAAGACATGCTATTGTACCTGAAGTCAGTCTTTTAGTGAGATTTGCAACAGGTATATATATATATATATATATATATATATATATATATATATATATATAAATAAAAGGATGTTTGCTTATATTTTTGATAAATGACTGAAAAGAACTTTTCCAGTCTAATGTACAATTAAAGTTACATCTTAATGTTTATAAGGGTATGTAGCATAATGGTAACATACCATTAAGGTACATCTTTTGCACGTATCTTAGTGGTTAGCACGTTTGCCTTGCACCTCCGAGGCTGGGGGTTCGAATCCCAACTCCTCCCAGAGTTTGCATGCTCTCCCCGTGCTTCGGGTTCTCCAATTTCCTCCTCCAGTCCAAAGATATGCGTTGCAGGCTGACTAACATTTCAAAATTGACCGTAGTATGCGAATTGGTGTGCGATTGTGCCCTGCAATGAGCTGGCACCCCGTCTAGAGTTGTGGCAACTCCATAATACGACAGAGTGTATACTTTTCAAATAATAAGAATGGTAGATGAGCCAAATGACACTTGCAGAGATGTTGTGAACACTTCAATAAACCCTGTCCTCTTCCCCCAATTAATGCATGGATCTGGTGTCCTCACTTTCCAACAAGATGTAACAAAAAAAATCCAACAATTTCATTAGACATTTGTATAGAGATTAAAAATTGTTTCGGAGTGGACACAAGGGTACAAAAAGTGGGAAATTTTGAAATACATCAAAAAAATAACATCTACCATATATGCATTCGATCTGGTAATTTAACTTCTAAATGAAAACCATGCAACAGTACAACGATTACAATGTTAGAACAGTAGATTAGTGGTGCAGATATAATCGTAGTCAGACTAAAACTGTAGTCTTATGATCAGTGTTTCGCATTCCTGGATCTGGAGTAATCTTGCCCTAAGTGTTGGATTGGATTGAACTGCATGTGTTTTACTGCTTTCCCGGTCAGTTTGTGCTCCAAGTGCTTACTCAACATTTCCACTGTTCTTCACGTTGTTGCAGAGCAACACACCGTACACTTGAGCCTATTTCCGCCCATCGATATATAGTTACACAATGACGTCTCAGGAACACACTCTTTCCAGGCTTTGTTCACGTTTAGTCATTTGGCAAATACATTTTACAAGAATCCAATACAGGTGCATAGTTGAGTAATTCGTGGTTAAGGCTAATGCTCAGAGCGCCAACAGTAGCGCTCTGCCTAATGCTCTGAGATTGCGAGCGAAAATCCAATGCCTACCACAGCTCAAGTATGAACAGCGGTGAGTGAAAGCGTGGTTTGGGATGTTTGGGGGTCCTTTGCGCTCTTGTTCAAGTCCTGGTAAAGAGATCTTTCATGACGACAGACAGACAGACCGAGAGAGAGAGACACAGACAGAGAGAGAGAGACACAGACAGACAGACAGACAGACAGACAGACAGACAGACAGACAGACAGACAGACAGACAGAGAGAGAGAGAGAGAGAGAGAGAATCATTATACCTGGCTCCTTCAATATTGGTTTGGGGTCTTTAGTTACAAAAGGTTGAGAACATCGGATCCAAAGGATAATTAAACCCTCTGAAAGATAGAGAAATTATAACAGAGTACGACATCCAGACATCGGATCTTCATAATCCTTTTATGGTTCAACTGAATTCGTCATAAAATAGATATTTTAGACGAATGCTAAGGCTGTTTTTTCCGCCCCCCCAGACATAAAAGTAAATGGTAAAATGGTAAATGGTGCACTTATATAGCGCTTTTATCCAAAGCGCTTTACACTGTGTCTCATTCACCCATTCACACACACACACACACACACCCCCACGGTAGCAAAGCGGCCATGCAAGGCGCTAACTTGCCATCGGGAGCAACTTAGGGTTCAGTGTCTTGTCCAAGGACACTTCGGCATGTGGAGTCATCCGGGCCGGGAATCGAACCGCCAACCCTACGATTAGTGGACAACCCGCTCTACCAACTGAGCCACAGCCGCCCGAGGCTTGGTTTAAAGCGAGCATCTAAAAAAATGGTCATTTTCTTAAATTTACAATTTACAAGAGTCGTGAGATGGAGGTCAACTGATCGTCATCAATATTGCTTGGTGGATCTGGCATCCAGTCAGGTGTAGGATACAAGTCAGGTTGGTCATCATAGGGATCGTAATCAGTCTTGGTCAACATCAGTGTTTAGTCATTAGTGATTGCTTAAAAGGGTCTAACCCCCGAACTTCCGGTGTTGTCGGAAACGGTCCCAGTGATTTGCGAGCTTATTTCTGTGACAGGACTTACTAACAGATACCACCGATACCAGGAGAAGGGTGTACGATTAGGAATAGGTTTGTATGTGTGAGTGGATGTGCAGGGTTAGGGTCAGGAGCAGCACGGAGCACAGTCATCGTCATTATCATCATCATGCTCCTCCTCCGCGGCTGGACATTCAAACTGTCAATCCAAATCTCACTAGCTAGTGGGAGTAAATTGCTGTCAAGCCCCACCCACACGTGAGGTTTGTGCCAGAATGGCAAACGTAAACAGTGGAGCATAAGCAAAACGTTTGAAAGCATAAATGTAAACTCTGGCAGTGTGTTCATAAGCCATGATTAGAAACACTCAACAATTTGAAGACCATGTTACATTTTTTTTCCCCACAGAGTTCACTGCTTTCAGTTTCAGACAGCTTTTCTTTCTCTCACTTTTCTTTCAATAGTTATGTTCAACACTTTTGGCACAAAACTGACGACAAATTTAATTCCATCGTCGGATTCCAGACCCTTAATCTAGGGAAAATCGTGTGTAATTTCGACAACACTGACATGACGATATGTGAACAGGAAACCAATTTGGACTGCAAGGGCACTATTTATTAAATCCTCACCGTTACTACAAAACACCTACATCACTTAAGCATTCAAATGAGGAAATGCTTAAATTTCAATATGCTCCTCTGTGCTGAATCAGTCAGGCACGTTTCCTCGGGGTCCAGACGAACCTTGTAACCATGGTAACCAGAACCTAAAGCTAAGGTGTGTGCTGTGAAAGCATTGACGTGAAGTCGTTCCAACACTGCTTTCAATTTGAGAGATGCCCAGCGGCTGCTTGTGCCCTGTAGGCCGTTCGATAGATGAGAGATGCCTGATAGTTAGCCTTGGTTCCAGGCTGCAGAGACGAAGCCTGGGAAGCAGCAGCGATGGTATCAACGTGGGTAAGTCAAGAGAACAAGTCAATCATGCGGAGTTCATAAACATTTACGTGGCTTCATACGGGTCTAGTTCAGGGGTCTGTCAATTAAACTGTCAATTTGTCACTCTTTTGTACAGTCCCCTCCGAAACTATATACACGTTTGTTACATATGTTTAAGCAAAGTAAATAAATAAAAATACATGAAATAAAAATAAATACACTCCCAAAGTCACCAGAATTTAATGCTTTGATCCAGATTTTGCAAAAAATTCTCACAGGGAGGCATGCCCCCAGATTAACTACAAATTTTTAAGTACTTTTGTAAAGTTCTTGGGGGCCTGTACCCCAGTAGTGATCAAACTTTAGAAAAGCCACAAAAGTCGTAGAATCAAGTGATGGGAAGGATAAAGTGAGGAGAAAGAACAGATCAGCTCGTGATCCAAAACACAGAAGCTTATCAGTCAAGCATGGTGGAGGTAGTGTCATGGTTTAGGCTCGAAAGGTTGCTTCTGGAATCTTTATTGATGATGATTTTGACCGGCCAAGTCAATCAGCGAACCTTAACCCAACCCAGCATGCATTTCCCGTCCTGAAGGGATGAACTCCCCCCCGAAAGAGGCTGCCGTAAAAGCCGGGAAAACCATCACAAAAGAAGAAACTGACAATTCAGTGATATCAATGAGTCACAGGTCTGATGCAGTTATTGCACACGCAAGGGATATGCAAGCAAATATGTTATTTACTATAATTCACTTTAAAAAAAAATTAGGTGGTCTGATACAAAAAGGTTCCTTGTTTATGTTGTTTTATACATCAAGATACATGTAGCTATGAGGAAATAAAAGCTGAATTCCTCATCTCATATCCATCTTTTGATCTCAAACCCAAAAGGTCTTTAGTGTACAACACAAAAAACCAACTGGCATAGTCATTCCAATAGGTTTTTGGAGGGGATTGTATTTTCTGCCAACTTTTATTTTTTCTTGAAAGAGGCGAAACAATGAGGCTGCCACAAACTCAATAATAACCAACAGTTACGATATTCTCCAAAGTCAGGCATTATTGAGTAGCGCCGGCTGTAAAAGTAGCGACTCGAGGGAAGCAGAATGCAAAGGAATGTTTTATTAAATCTGGTGACCTTAAAAATCACAAAACACCTTTTGTTAGTTTCTGAAAGAACCATACTTGAGAAAAGGCAGGAAAGGGAGTGCAGCGGATTTCAGCCTGCTGTGTTTCTGGGCAGTTCTAAATGATTCACGTTATTTAAGGATCCAAGCTGCTGTCCACTCAGAAAAATCACACCTTTTGGGAGAGGGAGGGAGTGCTGCACTTCCAGTAAAGCACATATTTCTCTTTGCCAAGCAGAACCTTGCTCCCTGCTGATCTAATTAAGTCCTCAGTTGTAGAAAACACAACAGCGAGTGAGTAGAACTGGAAGAAGACTAACCCTCTCTGTGTAAGGCCGGTTCGTACTTTGGACTTTGTCTTTCATGTGTACGTGTGCAATATGGACGCTTAGGCTCCCGTTTCCTTTCTCCTGTCCATTAATGCAGAAGCCTTTGTTGAGAGGATCAAGGCGCAGTGTGAGAAGCCACGCGGTCGAGTCATGGGTTTGTTTACAGGGCTGCTGAGAAGAACGTTACGCCAAAGTCAAACAATACAGAGCTGAGAGGAACACAGTCACATTGATCCACGAGTACATCACGCCTGCTCTAAAGGTCAAGTAGGAGGCAAGACTGTAACAGGCTTACGGCTGTTTGCAAATGATTAACATCCTGGTTTAAGTTAAGATCGAGTTGCTCGAGGTATTTACTCTGCATGGTATACACTGCAAATAGGCAAGGCAATACGGTGACCAAACAGGCTGCTGTTGTACGGCCTTGTGCACCCATTCAAGGCAATTCAGCTTCCTTCCTGTCATTATGAACAATTTTGCCTTTTGGTTTCTCGGGTTAACTTCATCATGCTGCATATTGATTACTCTCAGCCATGTTATCAGCAATAATGACACTTTCTCTCGGGGATGGGTGTGAGGCTCCAAATTAAATATGATTTTGGTTTTTGATTATGATTTTTCAATGAAAGTGGGATGTGCTGTAATGTGGCCCTTTGTGACCGTGTTAGTACGTTTGCCTCATACCTCCAGGGTTGGGGGTTTGATTCCAGCCTCCACCACATGCTTCAGGGGTTTCCTGCCTCTGCCCAGTTACTTCGGAATACCGGGAGTACTCCGGTTTCTTACCCCAGTCCAAAGATGTGTTGTAGGCTGATTGGCATTTCCAAATTGTATGTCGGACCCCCCCGAACACCCCATGAACCACCTAAATACCCAATGAAAACCCCAGGAAACCCCCCCAAATGCTCCACGAACCATTCACATATCCCATGAACCACCTAAATACACCATGAACCACCCCTCCCCAGAACACCCCATGAACCACCTAAAAATACACCCCCCCCCCCCCCCCCCAATACTCCATGGACCACTGCATTCTCCATGAACCACAAGAATACCCCATGAACCAACTAAATACCCAATGAATACCCCTAGAACCCCCCCCGCCTAAATACCCCATGTACCTCCTGAATTCCCCATGAACCACCCGAACACCCCATATACTATCTGCAAAAAACACCTAACCTTAAGAGAATGCATTTACATTTTCCAACAGATTAAGAAACACCTAAGCCTCCAATGGCCGACAGAATTAACATTATTATTCTGTACCCTGCATCCAAAGAAAAAGTAGACAGGGTGAAGAAGCAGGACATTTCACAATATCTTGCTAAAAAAAACAATTTTGGTGAGAACATTTGAAATGGGAAGAAAAGCTTCAGGTCCTTACAAAAGAGAAGAAGGGAAAACAAAAGCATCTCTAATGTTTCTGCAATTGATTCGCTAGTTGAGAAGTGACGAATGTGTCTGGCAAAAATAAGTAAAGAAATGCTTAAAAAGATCAATAAATAAATAAATAAATAAATAAAAGTCTTGGCATCTCGTATAGTCTTCGGAACTACGGTTTTAGGAATTGGAAATGAACATGAAAGCCGCATGTTCTACAGTAACTGTGCACTTCCAATATGCTGATGTAAGCAACACAAGCAAGGGAGGACAGATGATAAACTCATTATCTCGACATACTGCAGGAAATAAAACTTCATGTGCTGCCCAGTCCCACGATTTGGTCGCTTCACTCACTAGGCGAATAAGTAGCAGCTACAATAACGTAATGATGTATAATGAGCTAATTAAGGGAATTTATCCAGATAAGGGAAAAACAAACAAGTTTATCATGTAGCACACTGGCAATGATACCTTGAGAAAAAAATTCCCCAAGACTTTGGCAGACTTTACACCTATGAGCTGCCGCGTTCTCTCCTCACATCACATCTAATTCTAAATATTATTGTAGGCTGGCAGCGTCTTTATTTTCTCTTGTTGTTTAACCACGAGGCGACGTAGTATGTGTATCATGTGAGCAGGAGTCATATGCTATTGTTTTTCGTCAGGGTTTACAAAAAAATTTAAATTTTACATTCAATTTTATTTGTATAATGCTTTTAACAGTAACGGACAGTGTCAAAAATCAGATTTACTGAAATAATTTCAAGGTATAAATTTATCTCTAATGAGCAAGCCAAGGAAAAATTGCCTGAGACGATATGAGGAAGAAACCGTGAGAGGAACCTGACTCAAAAGGAAACCTCATCCTCATCTGGGTGACCACGGATTGTGCGATTATAAATTATTCCCATCTATAACTGCGCACTACATGGTCAAACAGTGCAGTTGTGGAACCAGGAAATTCATCCATTTATAGTTTTAACAAGCAACTGCAGTCCTAAAGCTATCGTCACGGTTTGTAAGTGGTACCATCACTCGGTAATCTCATCGATCTTTCGGCCATCCTCAACACCAGCGAGTGATTTCCAAGTGATGAGAACTCCAACCAGACGTAGGGCATCGGGGTGGATCGGGTCAGTCCGGAGAGCAGAAGTTACAGCATTGAGGCGAGTCGCGTCACCATGAAGTGTGCAAGTATAAACACACAGCAGATGCCAAATAGAAAAACATTTTGGAAGCTAACAAATGAGAATGGTTTCACTTTTTCCTGGTGTGGAACTGAATGACCATCACAATCCTGGATTGAACTTCCCTGCATAACGAACTGGGAGGAGAAGAAATCACACTCGAGTGCGAGTACAGTAGCGATGAATCACCCAACGTAGCTAGTCTGTGATCTCAACCCAGTCAGATTTAAACATTCTTCAGAACTTGAATGGGGATTTCACAAGAACAGGCAGAAACTCAAGCGTGTGACAGAAGAATTTCTAAATTACAGAGAAAGAAAAGCAGTTGCGAAATAACTCGCTTACTAGAAAAGTATGCTTGTCAGAATTACAAGAACAGACTGAGCAATTTCCAAACTGCAGACGGCAAAAAAAAGAAGAAATGAAGTTAACCTATATTTCCACAGCATTCAATTTGCAGATTAACTTGGCTACAAAACTCTAATAGATTTTTCAGCTGCCTGTGCCAAGGAGCTGCCCGTTCTTCATTTAGACAAGACGCTGGGGACTGAAGAGGAAATAACGCTCACACAGCACTCCGCCTCGCTCACAATTCGCTGAGGACAAAAAAATATAAAGAAAAAAAGAAAAACATTAATCCCAAAACTTGACTGCATTTCCATTCACCGCGACAACACAGATTCAAGGACACACGGACATTCAGGTCCATCATAACTGCAATTATATCGGCGAACTGTCTAAACGTGCACGCTTTACATAAGTGAAACTGCATTTCAAAACCTCCCATGTGTTCACTTTGAAACTCAGAAGATCAGGAAGAATATAGAGGGTCTGTTAAATTTACGTGCATCATGAGCAGTACATTATCGTGCTGTTCCATCATCACAAGAAGGAGGAAAATCTGCACTGAGCTCCCTTGATTGCTTAGTCACAGTTGTTAAATCATTAAATCTGAGCTCGTGTCAAGCTTAAGAACGAGGTGTTTCTGTAAAGCTGCAGATATCTCGGGCAAAAAGGGAAGAAAATAACTCAAGGGAGCAGCAAACAAGCTGGACACAAAATAATGATATGTTTAGCTCTCAGGCAAACAATCGGTGAACTACAGTCATTAAAAGGCTGACTTGATGATGTAGTAATAGAACTGCACACTGAATGTGCACTCATTCAACCCAAGGCAGGGTTTAAACCTTGCCTAAGGCTTTAATATAACAAGCAGAGATAAACAAATCACTCTGGACAAATGAGTTACGTGTATAGCGGTTAGGGATGTCACGATACCACAAAAGGTAGTAGTCGGTACCGATACCACGATGTCGTATAAAAATAAAATTAAAAACTCTCCTGGAGGACACCCTCCTCTTGCTGTTGAAACAGTGGAAACACACATACACACAATACTCTGAACGCAAGAATTAGTTTAAATTCACTGATATGGTGGCAGGCCAAAAAGATTTATTAAAAGCATGAATTTGAATAATTATTAGTGACATTAGGCTACATTTTGCTGACAGGACACAGGCTGAATAGCGATGCATGGTGGGCCGTTAGGAGGTAGTTTACAACACTGAAATGCGTTAGCATCGTTAACAAATAAAAGGCTATTTCTTACATTACATGGAGCATAACGTTAGCAAACAAAACATAATACATCTCAAACAAAACATAATATAGGACCCGTCTATTAGGTGCTTCACCAAATTCCAGGCGTTTCCTCGCTTTGTTGAAATGAACGATAGCGTCGGTTGCACAGCAGCTTCCCAGAACCAATTATATGTTTGTTGTCATTCGCCTCGAATGCAAAGTTTTTCCATATCAGTTCCGGAAGAGTTGCAACCTTGGTACCTACCTAACTGCAGGAAACAAGTACAGCCACATTTTATAAATGTTGGTACCGAAGTATCGGTTCTTGTGACATCCCTAATAGCCGCAGATTTCTTATTTCACCAGACGAGTGATTTAAAAGGCTGCTGATTCTACTCCCCCCCCCCCCCACCCA
>JAFFST010005960.1:17086-38364 GCA_022414735.1 Noturus placidus
TTTTTCCCCCCCCCCCCCCCATCACTATAACAGAAAGTGTGATACAGAATGGTAAATGGTGCACTTATATAGCGCTTTTATCCAAAGTCCTTTACACTGTGTCTCGTTCACCCATTCACACACACAAACCAATGGTAGCAGAGCGGCTATGCAAGGCACTAGCTTGCCATTGGGAGCAACTAGGGGTTCAGTGTCTTGCCCAAGAACACTTCAGTATGTGGAGTCACATGGGCCGGGAATCAAACCGCCAACCCTACGATTAATGGACAACCCTCTCTACCACCTGCGCCACAACCGCCCAATAGAAGGTTGGTGTGAAGGTGTGATAAAGAAAAAAAAAAAAAAAAAAAGGAGGTCAGAGGAAACCCCCCCAGATTGGTTTGAGCTGCCAGGAGGGACACGGTTACTCAATATTTAATTCAATAGTTAATTAAATAGCTCTTTACAACCGTGGTGAGCAGAAAAGCATCTCAGAGTGCACAAAATATCAAACCTTAAGGTAGATGGGCTACAACCGCAGAAGACCACATTGGATTTCACTCCTGTCTGCCTAGAACAGGAATCTGAGGATCTTAGACTCACACAAGCCCTTTTTCCAGCCTTCAAATTTCTGTGAGACTGTACCCATGACTACCTCAGAGCCTTGTTCTTTGCTGAGTGGATCATGATGTGGTCTTCTGTTGTTCTAGCTCATCCACCTCAAGGGCTGATGTGTTGTGCATTCTGAGATGCTTTTCTGCTCACCGTGCTTGTAAAGAGTGACTATAGACTTCCTGTCAGCTCAGAGCAGTCTGGTCATTCTCCTCCGATCGCTCACATCAACAAGGTGTCTGGTTTTCGCACCACTCTGTCTAAACTCCAGAGACTTGTGTGTGAAATTCCCAGGAGATCAGTAGTGTCTGAAAAACTCAAACTAGTCCATCTGGCACCAACATCCATGCATCCAACACTTTCTCCCCCATTCTGATGTTTGATGTGAACATTAACTGAAGCTCCTACCTGTATCTGCATGACTTTATGCATTGTGCTGCTGCCACATGATTGGCTGACTGAATAACCGCATAAATGAACAGGTGTACGTGTTCCTATTAAAGTCCATGGTATCTTCCATGCCTTTCCATTTTGAGACATTTTATTGACTTTTAATTTATAATGTTCAGTGTTGAATGATTACAGTATTGCTTATGAAAAGAGAATAAAATAATTAAATCGTCAGACAATATATGAGAATCCTGACAGGCTTATAATATAATCCTATGGTGATGGAACAGAGATAGAAACAATTGCAGCGATGAGCTAAGGCAGATGGCAGATGCTGACTGAGGCTTTTTGTCTCAAACTTCATTTTCACTAATGTTTCAAATTGAATCGAAAACCACTGCTAGGAAATGCTGAATGCAAAGAACAGATAAAGATGCTACAGGCATACAGCCAATAGGCCAACATCCTATAGGAAAGCAGATTGGAAGATATTTGCTTAAATGATGATAATTATTTATTTATCATCACATATACATGTGCACAGTGAAATTCTTTTCTTTGCATAATTCAGCATGTTGGGAAGTTGGGGTCAGAGTGCAGGGTCAGCCATGATACAGCAGATACTCCAGGTCACCCTGAAGCTGAGAGGGTTAAAGGCCTTGCTCAAGGACCCAACAGTGGCAGCTTAGCAATGCCTGGGGCTTGAACCCCCGACCTTCCGATCAGTAACCCAGAGTCTAGTAATGCCTGGGGCTTGAACCCCCGACCTTCCGATCAGTAACCCAGAGTCTAGTAATGCCTGGGGCTTGAACCCCCGACTTCTGACATGTAATATGTGTCAGAGTGCAACACAGATGAAACATCTCAGTCTGCTCTAGTCGTATTTAACAGCCCAGTTTCCCTCAAATGATTTCCCAATCTGAACTGGAAGAGATATTATTTAAAAAAATATATTTTTATAATATAATAATATATAGATAAATAAAATCAGTATCATACGCTGACTCGCTCTCCTCTTTAATTTCTAGTCATACCAGCATATTGTGCCCACAGGAAAAAACAACTTGCGTTTTGACTGTGATAGGAGTTTGAAATTTAATGTCACACTTTCCATTAGCCGTCGCCCACGGTGGAGAGAGAATGCTAGATGACTAACAATATTCAGGCAGCAGCTCTACACGATCAGACTCTAACCCCAGAGAGCTCAGCAGGAGCCGCGCTGAGAAGCGCACTGCCGTTGCTTTACAGCCCGAGGACGGGCAGGAGAGCCGATCACCGATGGTAAAACCCCAGCATGCTACTACATGTCCTTTCTAACTAGACATGGTAAGTGAAGGTGCAAAAGCACACTTGTGCCCTCATTCTGCCAAAGCAAGTCTGGGTTGGTTTTGTTTCCAATGAAAACAGACTGGTATTATAAATATATACTTTTATCCAAAGCAACTTAAAAAAAGTGAGGTTGACAGATCCAACCTATAAAAAGGAGTAGACGGTATCAGGGCACCAGTACCAAGCTTCCAGCTTCCAGGAACTGACCAGAAACTAGGGTGAATCAATCAAATATAATAAAAGGTTGTAAAAAGGTGGTGCAATAGAAAATGGTCACCCTATAGTCAGGACATCACAAGCTCGAATCCCTTTATGATGTGATATGTGACAGAAGTTGACGGCATTTACTTTCTCCCTCAATTACGAGTAAGACTGCCTACATTCGATCAAAGGCAAAAATCCCATTGCACTAACAATGCCACCGTTTTCCTATAGAGTCAAACTGCGCTGCTCTGCAAACAGGAAAATGCATACCGCTTGGATTTGATGCCTTAGCGATGCGCATGTTTACTAAAATTCAACTTTGACCAAGTTTACGTTGACCTTTTCAAAGCACAACCAATAAAATGGGTCCTCGTGTGGTGTAGCAAGGACATGGTTTCTCCAAACATCCAGGTGCCAATACTTTAAACTTAAGATTATTTGAGTGCAACGTATCAGATGGAAAACAAGGGACTTGCACAGCCCTGTAGCGCACAAATACAGTTCATAAGAAGCCATTTTGGATTCAACCTAGCTTGATGGTGATGAGCATATTACATGGATCATAAGTATCAAAAACAGGAGTGGCAGCATGGTGGTGGGCAGCCTTGCTGCCTCGCGGCTTGATCCTGAGCTCTGTGGCATTTTGCAAGTTCTACCTATGGGATTCTTCCTTGTTCTCACCTACCTCTTAACTCCCGAAGACATTCTGGAGGCTCTAGGAGTGCGGATTGGTGACTCTAGGTGTGAGCAAGTGCGTAAAGAAAAAAAGGTCGCAGCATTACTGCTAACAACTGTAGAAAAGCGGTTAGAAACACAAGCTAAACATCAGGGTTGAATTAAGTGCCGATACTCTGGAGTCGTACAGACACTGGCCATAAAAAAAGGCAGTATGATACACAACTAAGCAACACGACACACACACACAGATGGTATTTCCTTACCATAGCAACAAAGAAATCAGAAACAGTGGGAACACACCCTAAGAAGCCGCCAAGGGTGTTACTTAGATCTAAATATCATGAGCTCATACAAGCATTTTCAGGAGAATTGCTGTTCAATTATCACAAACACGTGAAGGTGTCGTCACAGACCTGTTTGTGTGTGGCTGTAATTAAGATACCAGAGACCGAAGTGTTCAGTATACACTGAGAAAACCATTTGCTTACTTTGGAGTGCTTCAAGTCTTTACCTCAGATGTACGATTGAAAAACCTATGACCTCACCCTTCAGGAGAGGGGCACTGCTTCCCAAAGCCCTGTGTTTTGAGGGGGGGGGGATTTGGCAGCCTAAAAATACGTTCTTCCCATATATGGAAAAATGTTTGAGGGGTCCCCTTTTCACTTTAAAATTTACAGTCCAAACTCCATATAAAACCTCTGGGTTTGGTTCAGATAGTTCACAGAACACGCACATCATATGTACTTCTCCGATCCAATACACACTCAAGTGCAAATGTTTCACTTCATTAAATGTTAATCTTCTAACCACAATGTAATGCGTTTATAATTAGACTGACCGAGGTACCATGACGATTCCTGCGAGCACGAGTTTCAATGCTAACAAAATACTGTGAAGTGCTTCAACAATACAAGATAAAACAGCGCGCAAAAATACCTACATGTTCCGGATTCTGAAGCGATAATGAAGCTCAGTAATAGATATTGGACGCATCAACTTTTTTTAGTAAATATATTTCCAATGAGGTTGAAATCCATAAGTAGTTATACCCTCTATCTGTGCAAATTAATATCAGCTGGGTTAGTAAGTTGATGGTCTATAAAAAGGCTTTTCGCTACCAAGGTGTCACACAAGAAACATCTCATGATGAATAAAAGCAAAGAGTGAAGCACCAATGTGAAGCAGACTTTGTTTAAACGTGTGTTTTTGTGAAAGTCGATAGCAAACAGGGTTGCTTTTTCTTTCTTTCTTTGAAGGGGAGAAGAAGAAAAAAAGAAATTGCTGATGACTAAGACCACTGAATCTACTAGTCCAGTTGACACGCATCTTCTTGGCCCACATGACCAGCACTGATTTGTCCACACCACACCAAGACATACACTAGAAGGGGAAAAAAAAGGACATGGACAGCTGAACGTCACATCCATATGTGGTTCTTCCTCAAAATGTTACCACAAAGTTGGAAGCACACAACTGTCTTTGTATAGTATAGCATTAGGCCAAAGCAATGTTCCAGCATGACAATGCCCCTGTGCACAAAGTGAGCGCCATGAAGACATGGTTTGCCATGGTTGGAGTAGAAGAAGAAGTTGAGTGGCCTGCACAAAGCCCTGACCTCAACCCCACTGAACACCTTTGGGATGAACTCGAACGTTGACTGGACCCCAGGCCTCCTCACCCAGTATCAGTGCCTGACCTCATCACTAAGGGGCCGTTTATACGACAATATTTTCAACAGAAACGCAAATCTTTTTTGGCTGTTCGTTTACAAGGTGATTGTGTTTTGGGGCCTGAAAACAAGAACTTTTGAAAACTGGTTTCAAAGTGCGAGTTTTTGAAAACGACGCAATCATCTCTCTGTAAACGTACAAAAATTGATGAGCTGCGCCAGCCATCTGAAACAAACTAACCCTGGAACATGACCTGCATCAGAGCAGGTTATGTTCAGAGTGTAAGGTGCTATGGCTTCGTACATACCCTGATAGTTCTCTCAGTTTCTGGAACCGAAAGTTGAGGTTATTCATTAACTCAGAGTAAATTTACCCAGGTACATCACATAACTGTCTTTCTGGAATAACCCCCGGGACAGTATTTGTGCTGCTCAAGGTTATTCAGTTTATTGACGCTTCTCCAGCAAAGTGTAGATTTTCTGCATCACTACTACGACTAGCGGAGATGCATTTATTCCATACACCAAATTATTAACCCAGAACTACGCCAACGAATGTTATTCAAAATCTTATAATTATCTTTGTAACGGTCTGTTTGAGTACATCTGTATCCTATTTTTGATAATAAAATATAGAAAGCAGACTGCTTGCCAGTGCCTCACTATTTTGTTTGTATTTGCCAATTTTGTACCATTTTGGTACAACGGTGGTCAATTAGTATTTAAAAAGGTGCACCATTTTGATTTTTTCAGTATTTACATTTATTCATTTAGCAGACGCTTTTATCCAAAGCGACTTACAAATGAGACACACTCACACACCGATGGTAGCAGAGCTGCATGCAAGGTGCTAGCTTGCCATCGGGGGCAACTTAGGGTTCAGTGTCTTGCCCAAGGACACTTCGGCATGGGATCACCCGGGCCGGGATTCGAACCTCCAACCCTACGATTAGTGGATTAGTGGACAACCCGCTCTACCGACTGAGACACAGCCGCCCCACGGGTGTTTTAAAAAATATTTTAAAAATGAGGAAGCTTTGTTAAGAGAATTCTCACCTGAAGCACAAGAAAAGTTAAAAGACAGGGTTGAAGACCGAAAAATCCATTTCCACAATGAAAAAAAAACATCCTTAATGCACATTACATTATATTGCATTATAAGCAGAATCTATGGTTGACAGTTTGACAAGGAATACCTCGACAATGAATCATTTTCCAAGTCTATCAAGATAAGTAACTGGAGACAGAAATTCTTTACATCACGTAGATCATAAATCATTGAAATCGTTTGAGAAATGTAAACGTTATTGTGCCTTTAATCCCGACAAAATACAGCTCTCCCGTTTACTTGTATTTGTGTATAGGGCAGTCTTGCCTGGGTCAATATGGTGGACACGTTGGCGTGAATGCTTAACCGCGCAGGCGTGTAGTGTACTGGCCTGGCATATATAATGCTGCATTTTTTAGACCTTTTCGTGTGAACGGGGTTCGTCTTCACAACGTTGTCTGTACACAAAACTTTTCGAAAAACTTTTACATTTTTAGTACGTCGCGGTCGTGTAAACGTACCCTTAAGCTCTTGTAGCTGAATGAGCACAATCCTCACCGCCATGCACCTAGAGCTAGTGGAAGACCGTTGAAGGTTATTATAAATGCAAAGGGAGACTAAATGAATTGAAAGTTCAAAAAGCAAATATGGGTGTATTTTAAGGTGTCCAAAACAGAATTGTTTGTCATATAGTGCATAATATAGTGATTTGTCCACCTGGGGACACAATTTTTCTTGTCCCAGATGCCCAAGCACTGATTTGTTTACCCTGGGACAGGTAATAGTCTTGTCCCAGATGCCTGTTGGACTTGTCCACCCTGGTAACATCAAATTAACTGCTTTCTCTCTGTTTATAACAAACTGTTTTACAAAAGGTATTTTCAGAAAAGTGTATTGTGACAATTCATCCCAATATCAATATTAGAATATTATATTGCCCAGGCCTACTAACAAAGCATGTACCCTTGGCCAATGGGCTTCATTCGTTCCCTTTTCTCAAATATAAAAGCTCACATCCTGAGCTTCTGATTCACTGTTCTAATCATTTGTACTGTAAAATCTTTTCAAGTACACATGTATTAATCTCATCATAACCAGCAGCAGCATCGGAATCTTTTCCACGTAGTCATTAGGACCATGACCTGGAAACTCAACACACTGAGAAATAATAGAGAAGCTTAGTAGCTTCAGGCAAAGGCAGAGAGGACACCTATATCCCCAATATTAAAATGTGACCGTAAGTAATTCATGCTTGTTGTTAAGATAGTCATAACTGTGCTTGCTTTTGATAGCTAAAAAAACAACCAAACACTGACGCACACACCCTAAGGAGTAATGTTAAATGCCACTGACGCTTTTTCAGTACAGTGCCTCATCAGACCTGAACATTTGCATATAAAAAGTGGTCCTTTCAGTTCAAAGCCTCTTAAAGATGATGCAAGACGAGTTTAAACCCGGGTTTCCTGCAGACGCTGACATCCAGCCTAGTGACTGACAACTACTTTGCATCGTGAGCAGGTTTATGAAACAGGGTCGGGAGGGTTACTTTAAAAACTGTATTCAGTTACAATTACAAATAACTTCATAAAAATTTCATCAGTAACGTAATCCAAGTATCACGATATGAAATTAATGGAATCTGATTATTTTTGGATTACTTCAAGACCGCATACGTAAATAAAGTCAAGAGAAAAGCAAGGTCTGAAAAAGAGGGCGGATGATCACCCTAACAAAAACATTCCAGAGAACAATGTGTTCATTTCTACTAGGGATGCACCGATACCACTTTTTTTCAGACCAAGTACAAGTACTTACATTTGGGTACTTGCCGATACGAGTACTTCACACTTTTCGGAATGCCCCATGTTATCAAACACATCTGGTATGGCTTGGCCAGTGTGTGAACCCCTATACTGCGTTGCTTGTAAAAACGACTCTCTGGGGAGTAAAATCCTCATCAATCCACTGTGCTGTTAAACTTAGACATTGGGCCGACACTGCTAGTCCAAATATCAGTGGTGAAGCTGAAGGCTGAAATGTCCTGCAACAGGCTCCTGATGCGCTTTTTCACCAAGTCATGCAGTATCTGTAATGTGGTGACGGCTGTGAATCTCATACTTCGGCTCAAGTACGCGATGAAATCCTAAAGAGCAACGATCTGGGCGAGAGCATTTGTTATTGTTTCTGCCCATGGGTTGTCTCTGGACATTTTTTCTCGCTTCTCCAGCGTTTGCTGCAAAGTTGGTTGTTGTGGTTTCCCGCTGCTAGTGTGAGATTTATATTTTGTATAAAGAGTTGTTAATGCTTTATTCTATTTTAAATGTTTGTGCGATTAAGCAAATTTATGTTAGGAGTCATTCATATTTCAGTATAATTGTGTTGAGTATGACACGTAGAGTTGTTGCGCTTGTGTGAGTAACATACTGAGTTCATGTTGGGGTCGGGGGACATGTGCAAGGAGAGAGCGCGAAAAAGTTCATGTCAATGATCCATGAGGAAATGTAGCTCTGACAATAAAGTTGGTAAAAGCTTTATTTCTACATGTGTATGCCTGCATTATTCAAACCCGTTTAGAGATTGGACCTTCGCGAGTTCTCCTGAACCCCTCTTACACTAGCATTAGCGAACTCTTTGCACTCGGCGTTATGTTTGTTCTTTATATGTTTAATCAGATTGTTTGTGTTAAATGAGCTATTTTTTACCCCTCCTCTTGACAGTTTATCAGAACATAGGTCACGTTGTCATAAAGTGGTATTGGTGCGGTTGTATCGCGGTAGTTTTACATGTACGATTACATGAGCACAGTATCGGGCTGACACCAGAGTACTGGTATCGGTGCATCCCTCATTTCTACCAAATAACTTTGCACAGAATGTATTTGCACATGCACCAGGAATCTTACGATTGGTAAGAGAGAACGAGAACTATAAGCAAGCACCTGTCTATACTGTGTTATATCACAAGATTCATTTCTTTGGTTTTAAATGACTTAAAAAAAGGAAATCCTGATAGAATTCCCTTTTTTTATTATTCTAATTCATTACAATAGCACCTGTGAAGGAGTGGGATACTAGGCAGCAAGTGAACAGTCAGTTCTTGAAGTTGATGTGTTAGAAGCAGAAAAAGTGGGTAAGCATAAGGATCTGACAAGGGCCAAATTGTGATGGCTGGACGACTTGGGTCAGAGCATCTCTAAAACAGCAGGTCATGTGGGGTGTTCCCGGTATGCAGTGGTTAGTACCTACCAAAAGTGGTCCACATCAGCAGAGGTGCATGACGACGCTCTAAGCAATGTTCTGCTGGGAATCCTCGGGTCCTGGCATTCATGTGAATGTTACTTTGACATGTACCACCCACTTAAACATTGTTGCAGACCAAGATCACCACTTCATAACAACGACATTCCCCAATAGCAGTGGCTTCTTTCAGCAGGATAATGCGCCCTGCCACAATGCAGAAATTGTTGAGGAATGATTTGAGGAACATGACAGTTCAAGCTGTTGTCTTGGCCTCCAAATTCCCCAGATCTCAATCCAATCAAGTATCTGTGGGATGTTCTGGACAAACAAGTCCAATCCATGGAGGCCCCACTTCACAACTTGCAGGACTTAAAAGGATCTGCTGCTAACGTCTTGGTGCCAGATATCACAGCACATCTTCAGAGGTCTTATGGAGTCCATGCCTCGACGGGTCAGAACTGTTTGGTGGAACGAGCAGGATGTACACAATTTTAGGCAGGTGGTTTTAAAGTTATGGCTGTTCAATGCATGTTTCACTATACAAAAAAAAAAAAAAGAAGCTGTTCTTGTAGTTCCCTATCGCTCTTTATCTTTGACGAACATGAACAAGTCAGAAACATTCAAGTTTGTTACCATACACATCTACATGAAAGAGTAATGGCTACCACGGACACACAGTAACTCTTCTTACTTTTATAGGGTGTCATTACTTTTGTACTAACTTCAGTTGGTCTTATTAGTTTTAAATATATTGTTTCGGTTGGTTTTTTTGGGAATATTATTAGGTTCGTCAAGTCAGTTCCTAATATGAAACAACTGCAATTCACAATTCTCAATAAAAAAAAAAAATTAAAAAAAAGTGTGTGAGATTTATACATGGATCACTTATCCCAAGCAAATCAATTACTACTACTTAAAAATAAAAATACTCCCGCGTCTGGGAGTCATGAAAGGTATTCTCATGTAACCAAAGGAATCAAATTACACACTGAATAGGACGGGCAGTCAAAAAGATTTGCTTTCCTGAACATACCAGAGAGCAATTTCAATGTAGCGAGAGGCTTCCGGGAATTCATTTGTAATGGATGCGTAGGTGTGCAGAGTATGTGGTGTATGGCGTGTATGTGGTGATTGGTGGCGTGTAACAGCAGGAGGCAGTGCAGAGATCAGTGCAACACTGCTGCTGTGCAACATCTGTCCTTGTCTGCCCACCATCAGCTCCAGCGTTCAGCCTCTATTACCAGCAGAGCGGCTGCGTTTGAAAAATCAATTCCGTGCCTCACACAAAAACTCACTATGACCTTTCCTCCAAAAGCAAACGAATCACACTTTATCAAACAGTACTCGACTTGACTTAATATTAGTCTTCACTAGTTCATAAATATATCTGGCAACATCGTGGGAAACAGTTCTCCTATTGTTTTCTCCTTTACACATTCATGAAATTATCCAATTGGCGCAGTGTAAAAAATAAATAAATATTTCATACAGACACAGCTGAAGAGCTTTAGTTAATGTTCACATTAGGCTTGCTGCAATAGTCGGTGCAACACGGTGTTACACGGTGTTCAGTCGCACATCGGTTACATCACTTTCCCACCACAGCACCGCCCCAGTGTCATTTTTTAAAGTAATAATAATCATTAAATTCGGTTAGAGAACGGACGCAGCAATTAAAAATTTAACGCTTCTAATCAACTCCGCATGAGCCGAGTCGCAATACAGACCAGCAGAGTCGGAGCTCATTTAGAACGTGATGACAGTGAGGAGAGCTGACTGACAAGACGACGGCGGAAGATTTGGTTTCAAAAGGTTCGATGCATAATAAGTGAGATTGTCATTGTGCTGTTTTGTAGTCGTGTTTTTCATTAATAATAATAATAATAATAATAATGATGAACAACAGTAAAAAAAGAAACAGTAAAATGTGCACGGGCGTTCATAAGTGAGCGGGGAAATCCCCCCCCGCCTTGATACCAGTGTTGTCACACAGGTGTCAAACTGATGGGAAAATGTCCACACAGTCACATCCCTAATTCACATCAAATATCAGAAAGGGGGAAATATAAAAGTTATCTCGTGGGATTTTCATGAAAAGCAGTGTAGAGTTTGCACAGAGAGGTGTGAAAAATGAAAACCATCCAGTGCTCAAGACTGAAATGCCTTGTTGATAAGAGGTCAGAGGAGGATGGCCAGACAGGTCAGACTGAACTTTGAAGTTTATGAGCTACAACAGTTACATCACATCGGGTTCCACTCATATCAGCCAAGAACAGAAATCTAATGCTACAGTGGACACATGCTCACCTAAACTGGACAGATTTTTTCCCCTCCAGTCTTCAACTGTCTAGTTGGCAAAATTTAACCATTACGTCATGGTTACTGATCAGAAGGTCGGGGGTTCAAGCGCCAGCACTGCCAAGCTGCCAAGCCACTGTTTGGCCTTAAACCTTCTCTGCTCCAGGGGTGCTGCATCATGGCTGACCCTGTACTTAGATCCCAACTTCCTAACAACCTGGGGTATGCAAAGAAAATTAATTCTTCTGTAATGTATACATAATTAATAAAGGAGAAAAAAAAAATGCTGATTAGTCTGTAGCCTGTAGAGGCTGAAAATTCTCTACCAAACAAACAGGCATTAAAATGAAGTTAAATTGAAGTCCAAAGTTGGATTAACTGAGATTACTCCTGCTACCAGTGTTTCAGACAGCGGATTCATTCAATTCTGCAGTTTCGTTTCAGTTCTAATCATAATGATGCATATGGTTTATTTCTGGAACGTAACATGAACAAGAAGCCTTTTAAAGCAAGTGTCAGACAGCACTTTGAAAAAAAAAAAAAGCTGTTTCAAAGGTTTTGAAAAAAGAAGAGGCAATAAATTTAACACCATATGTTCCTCTGACAGAACAAGGTTTTTCTGGAAGCAGTCCATCAGAGCTGTGCTAATAAACCCAGCAAGTGTCCTCTCCAATCTCATTCAGTTTCTCGCTCGTCTTCAAGCAGGTCAACTGATGCTCCAAGACGAATTGGTGGACTGACAGAAGCTTCATTTCCTGATGAAGAATGTACTTTAGATCAATGATGGGAGATTCTCCATAACAAGGTGATAAATAAGATCTCATTGAATATGAGCATTCATGACTGATGGCTTTATAATGAAATACATTAAGGGTGACGCCCTGGACTGATCCTGGGCAAGTTAGGGGCTGTTCTCAGGATTGCAGTTTTGCATTTTCAAGAATTCCTTCCAAACCACTCGAAAGCAGGTCACTTTTGTACACTCAGGTGTGCAAAATGGTAGGCAGCAGGTTCTTCCATTTATTGTTAATTTTTTCCAGCGGTACAAACATGCAAGCAGCAAAGAAAACCACTGTTTGATCCATGTCATGATGTAAGAACACTTGCAAAAAGAGGAACTTATCCCATATTAGAAGATTTTTACAATGAGATGAGAGTTTTTCAGAATACTCGGTGAAAACACTTGAGAACCACAAAGCTGAACTAATTACAGTGCTCCAGTCCTATGGATGCCTGCTTTAAGTCATTATACACACACACACACATATATATATATATATATATATATATATATATATATTCTTAAAAACAGGAAGCAACATGACAACATAAACTACTCATGTTTCCGCACCTAATGCCAGAGTTCAACTGAAGTGAACCCCAGGCCACCAACAGGAGCAGGAACCAGGTCTCTGGAGCATGCCAAGGCTTGAAAACAGGGTAGACATTTTACAGTTTCGTACCAAACTCTGGGCTCGAACAGCTGCAGGTCTGTAAAAATAAATAAATAAATAAAAAATGCAAGTGTGACGACCTAAAATATAGATAAAAATGTTTTTGGCCAATTATAACCACTTAAAATGACATGGCTAGTATTTGAACAGTTGGATTAAATTCATTTTAAAAATGAGTGCTGCAGGGGGTGTAAGAAATATAATGGAAATGAAGAGCGTATATAAAAATAAAACAGTAATGTGAAAAATATAAGTACACCCCATGGAAACTGTAGCAAGCTTTAGATCATCTTTGAAACAGTGCCCCTTATTAAAGTTGATATACTTGAAGAAAATACTCAAATCATTTATTCAACAGAAATATCAATAGCTATGAGATTCTGTGGAAAAAGTAAGTACACCCTTCGGCACAGAAGCTAGTATTTCCCCCTTTAGCGGAAAGAAGGTTTAGGTGTTTTGTATAATTGTCCACCAGGCTTGCTGAAATTTGACCATTCTTCCCTGCAATATTCTTTCAGTTGCAAGATGTTTGAGGGTTTTCTTGCATGTACTGCCCATGTCAAATCCCCCCCAACAACAATTCAGTGGGATTCAAATCCAGGCTTTGACTAGGCCATTCCATAATCCTCCATTTCATCTTTTTGAGCCATTCCCTGGTGAATTTGCTGGTGCGCTTAGGATCATTATCCTGTTGAAAGATCCATGTTCAGTTCAACTTCAACTTTGGGACAGATGTCCTCACATTATCTTCAAGTACTCTTTGATATGATGCAGAATTCACAGTTGGATCAATGAATGAAAGCTGTCCAGTCCCTGAGGCAGTGAAGCAACCCCAACCATAACATTTCCACCACCGTGCTTCACAGTTGGTATGAGGTGCTTCTCCTGAAAAGCTGTCTTTAGTCTACACCAAACATGTCTGCTGTTACTGTCACCAAACAACTCCATCTTTAATTCGTCTGTCCAGAGCAAATTATTCCAAAAGGCCTGGTCTTTGCCTATACGCTCAATGGCAAACTGTAGATTTGCAAAGACTTTTTCCTCCAATGCAGGTCAAATTTGTGCAATCTCTTTCTGATTGTAGAAGCGTGCACTTTGACACCAACAACTGCAAGATTCACTAGCAGACCCTGTGATAAAAGTTTGGGGTTCTTAGAGACTTCTTTTTGCATCAGACGGTCTGCTCTTGAACTGAATTTGCTGGGACGGCCAGTCCTGGACATATTGGCAGTCGTTTGAAATCTGCACCATTTGTAGATGATTTTTCTTACAGTGGAATGATGCATTTCAAGTAATTTGGAGATTGGAAGAATTTAAATCCCCTGCATGACTCATAGGCTTCCACATCCTTTTTTCTGAAGGCCTTACAGAGCTCGTTTGATAGAGTGTATTACCTTTATTAATAGGCACTGTTTCAAAGAGGAACAAATTTTTGCTTGTCTAAATATGTCAGAAAAGCCAAAAATTTCCATGGTGTGTACTTATTTTTTCACATGACTGTATAAACACTGATAACGACCAAAAGGGCTGCCATTCATCCATGTATTACTTATTGAGAAAGAGCCAAGTGAGTGAATCATGAGAGCTTGTGAGGAACGCAACCATTTCATTAAATACAGCTGACATGTACCTACACCCACTGGCCATTTTAAATGCTTTAACTACCAATTAGTCAACCAGGTATAATGAGATTTGAATTTGAGTCATCCTCACCTCTTGCTCTTCCAATAAATTCTTCCATGCACTGTTCCTGAAATATCTACAACAGGATTTCCTTGGAGTATTTTGATCCTGCAAAGATTCAGATTCTCCGTATTCTTTAGTCATCGCTTATTCCTGGTCAGACTCAAGGTGGATTCAAAGACTATCTTTGGAACTCTGGACGTGAGGCAGGAATACACCGTCGACTGGGCACCATTCACACACTCAGTCACTGCTAAGGCAATGTACAGTAGCCAACCCGTGTACGAGCATGTTTTAGGAGGTGGGAGGAAACTGGTCAATCAGAGAAAACCACATGAACACAGGGAGAATGTGAAACTCCACACAGACAGTAACCCGAGCTCAGGATCTGTGAAGCGGTAATGCTACCCACGGTGCCATAACGCCGTCCTCTGTTAAAGTTGATGTTTCTAAAAATAGAGATCTAAAGAAAGAGCCTTTAAAAAAAGTTTCACAAAAACACTGGCAAGTGAAGCGTGAACTTAACATTTTGAGAAATGCCATTCCCCAAAGCAAAACCGTTCAGGGAGCAGTGCTGGGAGTAACAGGGATGACAGCTACAAATCTCTTTATCTCCCTTTGTCTAACTAGATCATCCTCCTCTGCTGCAAAGATTGCAGTGAAAACCGAGAACAGAAACTGAACCGCACAGGGGAGAAATCGCTCCATTTCAAACTAATCATTGCAGCAAGGGCCATCCTTCAATGAAAAAAGGAAATAAATAAAAAAACAACACCACCACCTTTAACTTATAGATGATTTTATCCAAAAGTTACTCACAACTGACATTGAATACAATCCAAGTTCAAAGCTGGGCACATTTTGATCAAGAACCAAGAGGGACCATTTTCCACATCTGCAGGGTTTGGACAGTTTGACTTGAACCCTGGTGTATTATTTTCTTTTTTGGTGTGTGGTTGGATTGTGCTGCTGAGAATAGCGCTGTGACAGTGGTTGATTTTTACCACTGCGGAGATTTATTATTATTATTATTATTATTATTATTATTATTATTATTATTATTATTATTATTATAGCTTAAATTAAATAACCCTAAATATAAAATACAAAAATTTAAATGAGGCTTTATTCCACACTTCCAGCGAAACAACTCAAACTTATCCTAGTTGTGTCGTTGAAATGAGAAACAGCCGGAGGTTGTTCTGGGATACGGTGTTGTGATTGACAGGCAAAGAAGAAGTGGATAATAATAATGATATGGAGTGAAACACGCGCAGTTTCTCTCTCGCAAGGCACGAATCCAAAGTGTTTCCAGATCGTAGATGTAATATGCAGTGGTAGCTCAGTGGTTATTGTGTAGGTTTACTGCTCAGAAGGTCATGAGTTCAAACCCCTTCACCACCAAGCTGCCACGTTGGGCCCTTAACCCTCAACTGATCAGATGTATGAATGAGATAAATGTAAGTCTGGATAAGGGTGTCTGCCAAATACCGTAAATGTAATGTAATATTTGGTTTCCCCAACAAGATCCATCGCAGCCACAGAACCCATTGAGAAAGTGATTGGAATCGGCTACAGCTCAAGAGCTTTAGTTAAATCCAAGTGACTAAGTGTGGCATGGTTGTCAGTGCCAGATGGGCTGGTTTGAGTATCTCACACAACAGTCGCTAGAGGTTACATGATCAGGTGCAAAAAATTAAATCACATTCTGGTCTGCAGGCTTGTTAATATGAGAGAGAGAGAGAGAGAGAGAGAGAGAGAGAGAGAGAGAGAGATCACAAGAGAATGACCAGACTGGTTTGACCTGAGAGGAAGTCCATAGTAAATCAAATAAGCACTCTTTAGAACAGCGTTGAAGAGAAAAGCATCTCAGAAAACATGCAATGTTAAGAAGGATGGGCTACAACAGCAGAAGACGAACAGGAATGAACAGGAATGACACTCAGTACATTTACATGGATACTCTGATTAAGAAAGTACCATGTAAACAGCAATTCTCGATTACCTTAAGACTATTAAAGTCCTACTCAAAGTAAGCACAAATTGAATTAATACATGTGGAGTATTCCTATATTAGTCGCATTATGGAAATGCATTACAGACATGTACACCCCTTAATCTCACTATGAACGTTATGTGGGCGTTTTCACCGCATTTTTGCGAGAGGACACGTACACACATGGCAGTGCTCAACTGTTTTATGGCAAACAAGAGAGCACGGCTGCGTTCCAATCCATCTCGGATACTATATAGTAGGTAAGTACACAGTTTCAGTTGCACCCACGGCTTCAATCAGTCGTCTACTTACACGTCCAGCATGACAAATACCGTATTTTCCGCACTATAAGGCGCACCTAAAAGCCTTAAATTTTCTCAAAAATCGGCTGTACGCCTTATGTATAGACTGAGTTCCAAAATCTGTAAAAATGTTGTGCGACTTTGGTTGGCGTAACAACCCTATGCGTTTTATAACACGGTGCGCCTTATGTATTTGTCAAGTACAGAAATAGACCCCGTAATTGAGACTGTGCCTTATAATCCGGTGCGCCTTATAGTGCGGAAAATACGGTAATTAACCACATTTGAAGCTTTCGTAAAATTTAAAACGAAAACACCCAAAACTGTATACGGTACCATAAAAAAGACGCATGTTGCTGCGTGAAATTCTGGAGGGACGTCGGACGGCGTGGTGTGGGGACGTAATGACGTGTGCGGTTACTCGATCTATGTTCTACATCATGTAAAACGAGAACATGAAAGGAATATTCGAAAAGCAACTCATGTAAACACCTTAATCACAGTATTGTCTTAGTCAGAATAAGGTCAATAGTTAGATTAGTGCTGTCCATGTAAACGTGGTCACCATCATGGGCACAGTCTCATCCAAACTGGAAAGCTGAAGAATGTAAAAAGTGTGGTCTAGTGTGGGTGAGTCTGTGCCCATGATGGCATCAGATTCCTGTTCCTAACTGATGGGAGCAGAACATGAGCTGTTCACTTTCTGTTGTAGCCCATCCACCTCAAGGCTTGTGCATGGGGAAATGCTTATCTGCTCCCCAAGATTGTAAAGAGTGATATTTCATTTACCACACACACACACACACACTTTCCTCTGACCTCTCAACAATGCATTTCCACACACACACAGAACTGTCGCTCACATAGTGTTTTGTGTTTTTCACACCATTCTGTTTTAACTCTAGAGACTGTTGTGTGTGGAAATTCCAAGAAGAGCAATAGTTTCCGAAATACTCAAACCAAACTCATTCGACACCAACAAACGAGCCACGTTTAAAGTCACAGAGATCACAACTTTTTCTTCATGTTGATGTTCGATGTGAATATGAACTGAAGCTCTTGAACTGTTTCTACACGTATTTATTTGCATTACATCGCTACCACATAATTGGCTGATTAGAAAACTACAGAAATGTGTAGGTGTACTAAAAGTGAACAGCGAGGGTATATATAAAATTATCCTAGTAACTTGTGAAGCACCAGCTTGGTGTTCTTCGTGCTTGGGTGGTTTTCGGGATTTCTACACACGCTTGGAAAAGGTTATTTTCAGCACTAAAGGTCCTTTCGTAACTACAGTGTGAAACCAAACCAAAAGCATCAATTTTACTCCGATTCAAAAGTGTGAACGCATCTTTACAGTCCTGGGATTTTGAACGCCTACCAATTTTTAATTCAACTAAACAGATTAGTTGAATTCTAATCTGTTTTAATTTGAGCAGTCAGCTTCCTAGCTAGGGTATATACACGCTAATAAGACCAACTGCTTTTATTATTATGATTGTAGCAGACTGTTGTATTTGTAGCAGTGGAAATGCACTAGAACGGAGATCTTCAACAGGGGGTCCAGTTTGATATAACACGATTTCATTCAATATATATAATTAGGGGGTCCCCGCTCGATCTCGCCATCAGTTTGGGGGTCCTTCGCCTGGAAAATGTTGAAGACCCCTGCACTAGAAATATGAAGCATGGAGTTTCATGGTAGTTCGGGGGGGGGGGGGGGGGGGCCTGTTGGCTTCTAGGAGAGTATGGCAACCAGTGATATTCACAAGCCATGTGGCATGTCAGATAATCACAAGCCTGCCAGGAACAAACAACTAGCAATAGTGTGAGCATTCATTACACAGAACTTGATCTGTAATCCACAGACGGCAGGGTACATTTTGCATACAAAAAGTTTGAGTTGAGAGTTAAAAGATGCATTGCTCATTTCCTCCTTATCCAAAACGATAATCCTAATCAACTGCTAAAAATAGGAGACAAATGCACCCATCTTTTGCACCACCTATTCTATTGGAAGACTAAGTCATAGCATTTTTATACCATTTTTTATGATGTTGTTACTCTTTGGCACTACCTGTTATATCGGGCAGTTCCACATTAATAAAAAACGATGTACTGGTCGGCGCTACACTGTCACTTACTGCACTTATTGTTCTGTATTAGTAGTACTAAACTGTCCTGTGTTGTTAAGCACACAATTGCACGTGCACTTTGTGTAGATCTTATCCAGTTCCGTGTCGTCTCATGTGGTCAGTGTGTTGTTTTATGTAGCACCGTGGTCCTGGAGGAACGTTATTTCATTTCACTGTGTACTGTACCCACTGTATATGGTTGAAATGACAAAGCCACTTGAACGTCAGACAAGAGTACATTATAAGAGCTACAGTGTAGTTTATACAATACACTAGTGTTCAGGAGGAAGTGACTGTGTTTATAAAATTATAAAAGAGCACACACGCTATTCTCAAAAGGCCTCTCGTTAGATAAGTGATGAGACAGAAGTTGGCAATAACAGTAGTAATGGCAAAACCTAACATCACATTCTTACAGTAATGGTATACACTTAGCTGGCTTTTTGTTAGGAACACCTGTATATTCAAGCAATTATCCAATTAAGTGGCAGCAGTGCAAATGCATAAAATCGTGCACGTACAGGTCATGGGCTTCAGTTAACGTTCATGTCAAGCATCAGCAATGTGAGCTCCGGGACTTTGACAGTGGTATGGTTGTTGGTACCTGGTGGGCTGGTTTGAGTATTTCAGAGACTGCTGATCTCATGGGATTGAATGGTGTGCTTAAAAGAAAAGAAAGACAGACAGACAGTTCTATTGGTGGAATTGTCTTGAGAGAGAGCTCAGAGGTGAACGGCCAGACTGGGTCTAGCTGACAGGAAGGCTACAATAGCAGATAAAACCACCCTCACTGTGGGAAAACATCTCAGAACACATGTCGAACCTTGAGGTAGACAGACCACATCAGCTTCTGCTCCAGTCAGCAGACACTGAGGATACAGACACGAAACGAAGGATACAGTGGACACAAAACTGGACTGCAAGAAGATTGGAAAAACATGGTATACACACACCGCTAGCTTCAGTAAATGTATCGCCCCCTTTGGCAGAAACAACTTTACGTAGGCGAGCATACTGTCTACCAGTCTGAGACATCACCTGGAGAAATGTTTGCCAATGATTCATGCAGAATTCATTCAACTGTGAAATGTTTCTTGCATTTGGTTTTCCCCTAACATGGTTTTCACCAAACAACTGTGACTCAGCTTCCATAGCATATTGTTCCAGAAGGCCTTGTCCTCGCCTAGATATTTTTACACACAAATATTTATTTAAATAATAATTTTATATAAAATATATATAAAAACCATACATACACACACACACACACACACAAACACTACCACATTGTCTAGCTTTTGTCGATTATGAAAAAGCTTTTGACACGGTCAAAACTTGCTCAATACTTCAGGCCCTACAAAACAAAGGGATCAATCCAGTTTATATAAAAATCCTGTACGAAATTTATAAAAATGCAAAAACTCCAATTCAGTTAAATGATAAAGTGGAAATCAAAATACAAAAAGGCATCCGCCAAGGAGATACCATAATCGCCCAAACTTTTTTTTTTTCGGCCTGCCTAGAAGAAATCTTTAAAAAAAAAAAAAAAAAAAAAAAACAATTAAAATACAGGGAAATCTATTGGATCAAGTAAACAGTTACATATATCTAGGACAAAACATATCAATGGAACTGAATGGCCTTGACGAAGTCAACAGGAGGGCAAGATCAGGATGGCAAACTTTTGGCTGACTCAACTTCATCTTTAAATACAACTTTCCTCCATGTCTCAAAAGAAAAGTGTTTGATCATTGTGTTCTCCCTGCTCTTAACTATGGATGTGAAACTTGGACCTTAAATACTAAAATAATTCAAAAACTAAGGGTCACTCAACGAAGCATGGAACGCCGCATGCTAAACATATCGCTATTAGACCAAAAGACTAGTGTGTGGCTGCGAAGTCAAACCAAAGTAATGGACATAATCGGAAGGGTGAAAACATTAAAAGTGGAAGTGGGCAGGACACGTGGCAAGAATGAAAGACCAAAAATGGATGACTGCAGTCCAATATTGGACTCCACTGGAAGCCAAACGTCCAAGAAGGAGACCTAAGGCCAGGTGGGCTGATGACATCAGAAAGTTCGCTGGAATCAAATGGCAACAAAGGGCACGAGATCGTAGTTGGTGGCGGCATTCAACAGAGGCCTATGCCTCCGAACACATGCATGCAACACTTTGGATGCCAATCAGCCTACCATGCATGTCCTTGGGCAACGGTGCTGTCAGGAAAGATAGTCATTAAAAAAAAAAAAAAAAAAAAAA
>JAFFST010005960.1:38384-49636 GCA_022414735.1 Noturus placidus
GAGCAGAAAAGCATCTCAGCACATACAGAACATGGAACCTTGAGGTGGCTGGTTCTACTCCTCTCAACCCAGAACAGGAATCTGGGTCTATTATCAGCACAGGCTCATAGAAAATGGACAGCTAAAGATTAGAAGAGGGGAAGAAAAATAATCTCTCTCTCTCTCTCTCTCTCTCTCTCTCTCTCGACATTTATGAAACACGCACGCTGATGAGAAATCCACAGCTTATTTCATTTACGCTAGATCTCTCCTACATTATACAATCTGGCCATTCAGCAAAAAAAGCAATATTAGAGAAGACGCATCACACTTTCACACAGTTTGTTTAAGAGGCTTTTGTTTGCTCAGAACATCACTGGAAGTAGAACAGACATGCACACAGGGATTCCTGAACCCATGTGATCACACATCATCTTCAACAAGGACGGAAACGCCCAAGGAAACACTTATGAACAAAAAGGGTCAATGTGTCAAGACACTCATGCGCCTCATATGACTTCCTGGGATGAGTAATCCCACGTCAGGAGGTGATTAAAAGGAGACCGAGCATTTGCAGTTGCTGCTCCACCTTTATGGAACCAATTGCCACCTGAATCACTATTCTTAAATCTAATAATTGTTTCTGTTTTGGTCAGTGTAAGCTGAATTTAAAATGTTCTTTTTAAACAGAAATTGACTTCCTAACTTACAAAATCTCTCAGCTCTTTATTTTGAAATCAGGTGTCTTTTTCAGGCCACGTTCCATTACTACAATACACAGCTCGTACCATGGATTCCTGAGCAAGCAGCAATTTGTGGCTTATTGCATGCAAGGAAGAATACTTGTTAATAATAGAGATTTAGAAGGAATTTAATTGGGCGGCTGTGGCTCAGTCGGTAGAGCGGGTTGTCCACTAATCCACTAATCGTAGGGTTGGCGGTTCGAATCCCGGCCCGGGTGATCCCATGCCGAAGTGTCCTTGGGCAAGACACTGAACCCTAAGTTGCCCCCAATGGCAAGCTAGCACCTTGCATGGCAGCTCTGCTACCATTGGTGTGTGAGTGTGGTCTCATTAGTAAGTCGCTTGTAAATGTAAAAATGATATTTCTGTAAAGCTGCTTTGAGACAATGTCCATTGTAAAAAGCGCTATACAAATTGATAAATTAATTCAAAGGAGGCCTACAGAGCACTCAAACAGAGAGGAGGTAAGTAGGGGAGGAGAAAAGTTAAGATTGTGTTCTGCCACCACTTCCCAGAGAAAGACAGACAGACAGACAGACAGTACAGTACATACAAACGTGCAGCTACACTTCAGACAGTAAAACTATTAGAGGTCTCATTCACAAAAAAAAAATACCAGAGATCTTCCTTCCATTTTCATCCTTAAGAAAAGCAAGAAAATTTTTAAATATCCAACAAAAAAATTGTTTGTCGTGGATATTTACTAATTTGAAAAAACCTGCTTATTGTAATGCGCGTTATTGCTAATTCTTACATCTAATGAGGTTTCAGCTGAAGCTCAAGGTCACAAATGATCCATGTAATGTAGCTGGACATTACTGTACAATAGTTAAACAACCAAATCACAGGAAAGAAATGGCACTGGTCAGTATTCAGCTTCCTAGCAGTAGCGTTCCGATGTTCCGATGTCTTTCTGTATTAACTAAATTGGACAGCTAGGAAGAAGGGAAAAATTCTATCGCGTCACTCATTGTGTATTTGAATAAATTACACTACAGCGCTCTACACTACAGAGATGTTGAACTTAACGGCCGCTCTGACAGCTGTACCAGCTACACGGCGAATCCCGTGTGGATATTAATGATCTTGTTCTACGGAAATAGTAGCTCAGTGGTTAAGTTGTCAGACCGCCAAACTGCCCATGCAGGGCCCTTGAGCAAAGCCCTTGGCCCTTGAGCAAAGCCCTTAACCCTCGACTGCTCAGTTGTACAAATGAGATGAACGCGAGTCGCTCGGGATGAGGGCGTCTGCCAAATGCCAGAAATATAAATGCTCCAATACGATATCGTTTCTTTCTTTAATTTAAAATGTGTGTTGAGGTTTTCTGTAAGGAGATATTTATTCAGCATTTTTGTGAAGAAGTCTCCAGTGTCACGGCTTTCTAACAGTCAGAGGTAAAGCTCAGAAACAACGTCTTCAGGTTTGTCAGCAACGTGACACGCTGCAGTATTTTTATCTGCTTATGTAGAAAGAGAGAAGATCAAGTTGTTTATAGCTGTTCTTATATGAGTGATAAAAGTAACTTGTTCTGCAGAGGTTTCACAATTAACCTTACAAGAAGATTAAAATGAATAGTGTTGTAATTGAAATATTATATATGTAAAAACGTGACCCAATGAGGGATGTACGGTTCTCTGGGTAATGATATAACAGCATGCCTGGTCATGTTTTATTCCTTTCTTACTAATTGATGCTTTTCATTTAAAAAAGAAACAAAAAAACCCTGTTCTTCAAATTTTAGATTGAAAGCGGTTCTCAGCATGTGACTGATCTTTAAAGGAAACAATTACAAAGAAGAAGAGCATTAAAAAAAAAAAAAAGTTTTTTTTTTTTTTTTTTTTAAAAACCCCACGAATTACTAGCGTACTGTCACCGCTGGGTGTGTGAATCAATGAAAAAAAAACTGAACTCTCTGATGCAATTCATTTTTTAAAAAGCTGAGTGGGGATGACAGAAGTCTTTTATATCACATATCCTGCTTTTTCCGTTAGTTTACAGTTTGAAACAAGACTGTGTATTATTCTACAAGAAGAGATGCAGCGTTGTGCATGTGAGGAGATAGAAATGCAAATGCGATACAGAGCTCTTAATGCAAACACACAAATCCGGCTCCGTTCCGGCGCTGACACACAGACTGGAAACCGTGGGTGGGAAGCAAACAGCTCCAGCGATGCACTGTTACAGTAATCCATCCAGCGGGGGCAGAACAATCAGCCAGTCAATAATTGCATAGTGGAAAAGATATCGGATCAGCTCTTCCCATTTCTCACTTCCTGGTGGAGATAACAGGCACTTGACCACTCTTACTTACACTGCCTTCGTTCAGGAACATTACATTACAGCATTCGGCAGACGCCCTTGTCCAGCATGACATTTATCTATAATGGCCGAAGAGTGGCTGCTTGGCAGTGCTGGGATTTGATCTCACAACCCTCGATCAGTAGTCTAATGTCCAGCTACCACTTCCCTGTCCCACACACCATGTCCAAACTAATCTCATAGCATCTAAACCGACAGGGCAAATATTCGACATGAAAAGTAATCTATTCTATCGACATGCTTCGATTTTTTCGCAAAGGAGGCCTTCGTTCCTTCGAACGAGTTTCAGCACATGTAATTTCAGCTCTCAAATAGATCATCTACCAGCATTGCATTTGATATCCGTTCCATAATACAATTAGTGACATGCTGTGCTGAACAAGTGTGAATAGCGTGCATTCAGTGAGGGCTTACACAGGGCTAAAGAGCAGCTGTCATGCTGCACAATGCAGCCTTCCCCACTGATCACTGGCTTCAACTGTTTACTTTAGGTCATTGTGTTCGAAAGGTGTACAAGATAAACTTCAGGACAGGCTTACGCTCGTCGTGTTTGCATAGCCCGCAGGACGCTTTCACATCTATTAATCTGTTTGCAGTAGAGCGAAATTGATTCTTTTGGTTCACTTGCTATATGGACAGAATTAAACGAACCAAAAAGAAAAACACTGGATGAGTGGCACGTACGGCTATAAACACACTCACTGGTCACAAATACAGCAATGGAAACTCGTACCAAGAGCAGTGCTGTGATACTCTGTGTTCCCGGTGTTCGGCAGCACACAGATTACGCCACATGCCCACCGTGGCATCGCCCCCACTGTCGTTTTGCTTTTTTTATAGTAATCATTTAGTTCAGTTAGAGAACGGACGCCACAAATAAAAACTGAACCCGTCTGCTCAATTCAGCATGAGCCGAATGAGTCAGAGTCGCTGCACAGATCAGAATGAGTCAGAGTTCATTTATCACATGACGTAACTTGTTTCAGAAATGAAAACAAAATCGAAGATAGAACAAAGGCAACCTGAGTAAACATAAAACAGTTTATAAATGATAAATGTTATTTATGGAAGCAAAAAATGTTATCCAATACAAACTGGGTGTGTGTGAAAATGTATTTGCCCCTTAAAAAGACACTTAAATAGAACTTTATCAACAGCATGAAGTTGGTTAAAAGGTCTTATCCAGTAACACTATTCCAAGTCCAGAAATGAAAAGGAAAAATGTGACTGAAATACAGCAGTATGGGAAGGGTCAAAAAGCTATTTCAAAGGCTCTGGGACTCCAAAGAACCACAGTGAGAGCCATTATCTCCAAATGGAAAAAGTCTGCATAGTAGAGAACCTTCCCAGAAGAGGCCGACCTTCCAAAATTCTTCTAAGAGCACAGCAACTACTCATCCAGCAAGTCACAAAAGAGTCAAGGACAACATCAAAAGGTCCTACAGGCCTGGCTCTCATCAATAAAAGATCACTGTTCATGACTACACTATCAGAAAGACCCTGGGCAAAAATAGCATCCATGGAAGTGTGGTGAGGTGAAAACCACTGATAACTCAGAAGAACATTAAGGCTCATCTGAATTTTGCCAAAACACACCTAGATCCATCAAGTTCCTTTTGGGAGAATGTTTTAAAGGACTGACGAGTCGAATGTAGAACTGTTTGGAAGACAGGAGTCCTGTCACATCTGGCGTAAACCAAGCACTGAATTCCACAAAAAGATCATACCTACGGTTAAGCATAATGATGAGTCTTTATTGATCACATATACATTACAGAACAGTGAAATTCTTTTCTTCGCATACCCCAGAATGTTTGGAAGTTGGGGTCAGAGCGCAGGGTCAGCCATGATACAGCACCCCTGGAGCAGAGAGGGTTAAGGGCCTTGGTCAAGGGCCCAACAGTGGCAGCTTGGCAGTGCTGGGGCTTGAACCCCCGACCTTCTGATCAGTAACCCAGAGCCTTAACACACTAAAACAAAAACCATTAAATATATTATTCTTCATTCAGTTCAGTAACAATCAAATTTAACAGATTTTTTTTTATCAAATTATCCAAATAATATAACATTAATTATTATAATATGATAAACAGCAGTCCAGTAATGACCTTAGCAGCTGTAGACAAGCATCCTGCAAATATAAAAAGTTTAAATATGTACACAGTCATTTTAATGAAAACAACAGACAGAACACCGAATGGCAGCAGGTCTCTATTCTGTTGTTGCCTTGCTGTGTTTTCAGGTGGTGAATCAAACCTGTCGTGGAAAACTGCTTTGGCACCATACCCCCTCTTGAAATTTCTGCTGAACAAATTGCAGACAGCAAATTTGCCAGGTAGTGCCGTGATAACCATCGGCTAGATCGAAAGTGAAATCTGAGCGCTGAGCACTGAGGGGCGGGGCATGGAGGCATATACTTTAGTCCAAAAACTGAAAATGCCATTTTCTGCCAAAATTGTGTGTATCCCTAGTGGAAGGGTGGCACAACATCTCAAAGCAAGAACTGACAATGCAGTCTGGTGCAGTCCATGAGGATGAGATGCATGGTAGTACTTAAAGCAGCTGGAGGCTACCAGATACTGACTGTTACTTTTAATATTGACCCCCCCCACGTTCAAGGACTCATTATTCCATTTCTGTTCGCCAAATGTCTGTGAAACTTGTTCAGTTTATGTCTCAGTAGTTGAACCTTTTTATGTTCATACAACTATAGCATATTATATTACATGCACTTAGATTTTTTTTTTTTTTAAAGAAGAAAAACAGCTAAATTAACAGGCAGCACTTCGCCGAGGACTGAGCGCATAGTAAAGAAAGGTTCAAATATCACTTCAAGGATACAGAATTGGTACATTAAAAACTATATAAAATATAAAAATAGATCAAATAAAGACACTAGCAGATTTACTTAAAAGATCATAAGCGATCATCATATCCGCATTAAATAGTAGTTAAGAAGCCACAGAGACTGATCTGGAGCTCTAATGCAGAGAGAACCAAAGTAGCTGGATCCTGTTTCATTGCACCTTGATTAAACTGCACCATTCTGCAAATTCCTCTCCTTTTTCATTTTTCCCAGCGTCCTCAGATTAAAATGTCCCGTCTATTAAACTCTGCTAAGATTGGTGATTATGAGATGTGCAGTAAGGAGTACTTCTCTACTTAAAATGCAGCTCATCAAGGTCACTCTAAAGTGACCTTCATGAAGTCAACTCTGTAAAACGGGCTTATGATTAAATCCTTTCAGGGAACTTCATCCAAGTGTGTGGATAGCTTAAATGTGGCTTCTGAAAGCCTCATGAGATGGTACTGTTTCAGTAGCGTGACAGGCAAGTGAATCATAAAATTTATACAGAATACGTGAGCTCAGGCCACACAGCACCGTTTAGCCGAGGAAGTGGGCAACGGATATGGATTTCTTGACGACCTTTTTCGTGGAGCAGTCCCATCGACCAATATATTTTCAAATCAACCAAGACACACTGGTATGCTGCATAAAGAATAAAACACAATGGTACATGCTGTTATAGGAAAATAATCAATCAATGACCATGTGGTGTGATGTAGCCAGACGCAAGTAAGTGCTTACACCACGGCACTCTGCCAATCATTACCACACTTAAAGTATGACATTGATTTTTATCTTTTTATAGTTACATTTAACCTCCACTAAATAAGCTAGTTCCTTTCTTACAAATTCCTTTCCCTATAAGCATCCGAGGGCTACAGCAGTCTCTCTTTTCTATCTCACTCTCTCAAAGCTGATAAATAATAAGGGGAAAAAATTCAGCTGGTCATGACACTGAGAAACTGTAAAGCACAAAGTCCTCTGTCCTGAAGACTTTCTCCATTGTGTAAAACTGAACTTTTCACCTAGCGTGAAGCTTAAATCATGGAAGCGTCCACCATACAAGACCAAACGAATGAGCTAGAACTATAGAAACGATAACGTATTAGAGCAAGAACATTAATACAAACCTGAGGTTTGCCTTGTAGCTTATGTCAGAGCTTGCTGCTACAGAAAATGAATAAACACCTGCTGACCAATCAGATTCGAGAATCCAACAGTGCTGTGGCATAATCCAAGTTAACATTCTTCAACTTGTGATACTTGGTAATAACTGGTATACCAATTCTAGTATAATTGGTGTTTGTCAATCCCTTGTGTTTACTTGACATTATTGCGATACGCATGTAATGTGACATTGCTAGATTTAGCAGATACCCAGTGTCACCGACAATGACTTTCTTCAGTGTACAGTTTTATTAGTCAATGTTACCTTTTATAAAAAAAAAAAAAAAGTAACGCATAAATACTATTATATAATATAAACTTATATATTAGTTTATCCCACACACACACACAGTATTTATGCATTATTTTTATGGATGCACCAAATTAAACTACAGTCCTAAATGAATAATATATATTCTGGTGTGTGTGTGTGTGTGTGTGTGTGTGCGCGCGCGCGTATATTGGTTTGTTTTTTGTTTAAAAAAAAAACAAAAAAAAAAAAAAAAAAAGGGGGTCTTATAATTGAATAAACAGTTGTGTAGAGTTTTAGTCTGAAGTTTATATTTGTAACACTCAGTTTGTGGATTTTATTTTAAATAAACAGAAAAAAAAAAATAGTACTGAAAGTTTGCCCCTCCAATCCCATTAATCCAAAAAAATCTTCCAGCTAATTGATTAAGATAATTGTTAATTGCAGCCCTTATTAGTTCCTTTAACAGCTATATTCTAATAATGCATCACTTGAATGCTGCTTCGGATAAAAGCAACTGCCAGCTGAATAAATATAAAATGTAAATACGCTGGATGGACTGTATGCCATCGTACAAAATCAATGGCATGCCTTTAAAAGAAAGAACTGATTGCACAATCTCACAGATATATACTCCATGTAGTGTGGTTGCCATCCAGCATCCTAATCTTGCATATCCACTGCACATTTCATGCTGCATAGTTCAAATGTGACACATTGGACACAAAGTATATACAGGAGCAATAACACTTACATCAGTTGCAAAGCTCAAGGCTTTCCAGTCACAGCATTCACATAGAGATGGGAAAGCTATATATGTGAAGTAAATCTTAATTTTTTTCCCCCAAAAGCATTCCTTAACATTTGTGTTGTCGGGATTTGCCAGTATGTAGAATACCACAATAAGGAAAGGTTATACCATTGACGTCAGGTCATAGTGGAGTATAAAAGTACTTTACATATGAAGCCAATTCTTTTAATGAGTCAAAATGACTCAAAAATCTGACAGACATGATCTGAACATAAGGTTTCATTTTGGTTGTGTCTTGATATGCATACCTTCATTCAGGACTCCATCAGAGAGTGTTTTTCTATGGCTGATCCACCGATGATGGAGGTAGACATCTCTTTAGATTTTAGAGCATGTCTCTTTACGCTCATTCAGACAAGGACACAAGAGGTAAGGCACAGAGACTGCACCAGGTTCTTATTCAAAGTTGGTGCTCCAGTTCATCCCATTGGTGTTCAGTGGGGTTGAGGTCAGGGCTCTGAAGGCCATTCGACTTCTTCCACACCAACCTTGGCAAACCTTCATGGATCTCGCATTGTGCACAGGGGCATCATCATGCTGGAACATGTTTGGGCCTCTTAGTTCCAGTGAAGGGAAATCTTAATGCTACAGCATTCAAAGAAATGCTACTCAATTGAGTGCTTCCAACTTTGTGGCCACTATTTGGGGAAGAACCACACACGAGTGTGACAGTCAAGTGTCCACATCCTTTCCACCATACAGTGTATGTAACTGTGGTTCTGTGAACTGCCAGAGCCAGTGAGAATCATCTGCTACCTTCATGCTAAAACATTCCAACAAGGTCACCACTTGGCAAAGAGAATGAGGAGTGAATTGGAGGAAACCTGGCCCAAGACCTGGTGCCGTGAGTTAACGGATCCAGTTAGTATAGCAGGTTTACCAGCAATGTGGTGCAGGAAACCAACCACGGACCTGCCAGTTGACAGATAGCTTGAGTATTCTTGTTGAGAGAGGAAGTGGAGATGGAGGGAACCCAACTCCAGTCCTAGTATGAACATCACCGGCAGTGGGCTTAGTACAGTCTTTGCCATTTTCCCTGTGCTGTCAACTCCGCTGAAAAGACCATGTTCTGGCTCTTCAGAAGAGAATGTAAGGCTGCTGACAGAATTTCCACATATCCTTGTCAAAATGTATATTAATTTGAATGACCTTTATCTATTATTCATTATTCATTTTCTGTCAGATGAACCCATGTTGCTTGGCATGGATTAGTCAAAGTGAATGAATGGACAGTGTGTAAGACCTCATTTCTGTAGATCAATCCATGTCACCATTTTACTGTCAACTTCACTTTATTCCAAGACTGCCCTCTTTGTCCCCTTTTGCCCAAGTGCACTGAAAATAAGAAACCTCTGACAGGCTGTAGCTGTACTCTGAATTTACACGAGTTGACTACTAATGCAACAGATTGTCAGTCTCTTCACAGCTGGAACTTACTAGCTACAAATCAGACTTCTAGGGTAATTAACAACCAAGAGCCAATAGGAAAGGAGAATGTTTACCGGCTCAGCCTGAATTATTCTGACATTAATTTATGTTACTGCCACTCCACCTCTCCCTCCCTCCCTCCTTCTCACCCTCCATCCCCCGTGCTGAGTTCATGCCACACTCAAAAGGTCTGCTGGTCAGCTAGATGGAAAAACATGGAGGAGATGGTAGAAGAATGAGACATGAGTTAGCAACAAATCAAACAGCGCAGTGGAGTGCTGCCAACAAGACCAACAATGCTAAAATGAGAAACCCAGGAAGATCTCAGCATGCATGTGAACACACACAATTAGGTGTCCAGGTGATTCCCAGAGCTCTTGCAGTTATAAGGAATAAAAGAACTGTGTCTACATCGAGTGATACTCCTAACATATACGCTATTTATAGTTTTACAAATATTTACCCTACAACAAATGCTTCAGCAATGCTGCTCCAGTATCATGTGGTGTGAAATCCAGAATCCTGTGATTACCAAGTTTGAACATTATTGTGCCATGTAGGTTTCCACCGCCTCTTCTCTGAAATCAGAAGTATGGTGTAAGTTATCTCCTATCACTGAATTGGTGCGTGTACCATTTATAGGCTTTTAGTCATACAAACAAAAGCCATCGATAGTCGACAAATCTACTGGTGTTCTCATAATCCATATACAGATGAATGGGATGTTCATGGGACCAAAGAACAAAACAAAGGCCAAAGTGCCAAATAAACACCAGCAAGTTCCCAAATGGAGTTGGAAAGAAACACTACACTGATCGATACCAAACTTGACAGTCAAGGGTCCATCAGTAATGGTAGATGAGCACGTATCGTATTACTGGCCTATATGATGTCATGCTATACTGTACTCTGAACATGCCACAAGCTAAATGTTTAATATTCAGAAAGGACACTATTTAAAAGCCCTAGTTCTCAAAGTGGGGTGCGTCATTAGGAGTAGGATTCAGAATCTATTATCTGTAATGGTATGACAAAGGAGTATCAGTTAATACTGTTATAGATATTATAGTTCTAAGACTAAGTAAAGGAAAATCCACCCTGAACAACTATCAATATTCATTGTCCTTCAAATTACAATATATTCATATTATGATGAGTCTTTTAATTTAAACTTATTTTATGAACAACTTTTCCTAATTCCACTCTGACTGACAATTTACTATGACTGCACCCCGTCCAGGGTGACCCCCACCTTGAGCCCCAAATTCCCTGGGATAGGGATATGACAAGCACAGGCTAAATAATGTTTTTTTTTTTTAAACCAGGAAGTTTAAAAAAAAAAAAGCTCCAAAGATGTGACTAGGTTGAACTTCTGGTGCATATTTGCCTTACTGCTCTTCACGTTTGAATCTGTCCATTGATCATAAGTGGGTCATTTGAAGTTTTTTTTTTTTTTTTTTTTACACTGCAAGACGTCACTCAACACAAAAGTTTGCACACCCTCATAGCAAATCACTTGGGCATGTTTTAATCACAAGTACCATGTTTTCACCATGGGGTCTGTGTTTACAACCCACTATTATCCAATTATTATTGGTTATTGAATACTTTTACTTTTTTGCTTGATCATTTTAATTGAACAGGTTTAAATCAAACCTCAACAACTCAAAAAAAATTTTTATATATATATATATATATATATATATA
>JAFFST010005960.1:49739-62508 GCA_022414735.1 Noturus placidus
ATCGCAGGGCACAATCACATACACACTCACATTCATACACTACGGACACTTTAGACACGCCAATCAACCTACCATGCATGTCTTTGGACTGGGGGAGGAAACCGGAGTACCCGGAGGAAACCCCCGACCCACAGGGAGAACATGCAAACTCCACACACACATGGCCCTGACGAGACTCGAGCCCCGGACCCTGGAGGTGTGAGGCGGACGTGCTAACCACTAAGCCACCGTGCGCCCTCTATATATTATATATATATTGATTGGCGTGTCTAAAGTGTCCGTAGTGTATGACTGTGAGTGTGTATGTGATTGTGCCCTGCGATGGACTGGCACCCTGTCCAGGGTGTACCCCGCCTTGTGCCCGATGACTCCTGGGATAGGCTCCAGGTTCCCCGTGACCCTGAAAAGGAGTAAGCGGTTGAAGATTATATATTATATATGGTTTATCATCATCATCATCATCATGTTAGCATGAATGTAGTGAACATCATAGATGATGTGTTGTGTGGAAAGCTCAGGAATAACAATAATAATAATAATAATAAAAATACAAAATAAAAAGTTGTCTTGGGTTCAATAATTAGCCCAAATACTACCATACACATAAATAACGAAGATACCATTTGAATAGTTTGTTATGTAAATAAATGAGTCATGTACAGGAAAGTTCAACACTTCCCTGTGTATAAGAAGTGAGGAGCAGGGGCTCTCACAGCAGAGGACATGGCCAGTCATGTTCCTCTCATGTAACCTTAGACCCGTTACTTTGTAGCCGCGTTAGCTGGTGTTCGGCTCGGAACGCCGACCGTTCCCCGGTCAGTGCAGGAAACATGTTCGCCTGAGGTCTCGAACAGCGACGTTTGATGTGAAACTTGTCTAAACACAAGAGGAAATCTAGGAAATATCTGCTTTTCGACCGTTTCAGCGTGCACTCGGCTAGCGCTAGCTGCTAGTCCGCTACTCAATCACAGCAGAAGGAAGCACAAGGCTGTGAAACACGAGAACAGTCTCCTGAGTAAACAACACGACCCCTCTCTCTCTCTCTCTCTCTCCCTCTGACGGGTCAAAATCACCTGATAAAGTTACTACCTGCCTTCACACCGACGTGGTGTAAGAGTTTGTTGTTTTCAGCGTGAAACCAAAAGCAAAACACGAACAAAAACCAAGCACGAGCCGAGCACAACCAGGCGCGCGCTTTATACATACATGCCCGTGTTCATCATTAGCAAAGCGGAGAAACCTCATCCTACCTTTCGATGCAGCGTTGTTCCTGAATAGAAATAATACGCGATTCCTAGGATCCAGAGCACAGCGAAACATAGTAATATCCTGGATCTCCTTCGCATGCTTGCGGGTCTGGACACGCTGCTTCAGATGTCTCGGTGTTAAAGCCACGCGCTCGTCCAGGCTACGTGCTTCACAGGAGCGTCAGCACTCTCTGTCTACCACTAGTTGGGCAGAAGAGGCAGGAAGCAGCCTCATCACCGGGTTAGAGGGGAAAGGGGAGCCGACTTTAACCCAATCACACGCGGCAGAGCAGTCGGAGGAGGGCGGCGACATCCACACCCACCGTCTGCGAGCAATGCAGCGAGTCAGGGGCTCATGAAAAGCTGATAAAACGCGCTGTTAGACCACGTGACAGCTCGGAGGGAGGAAGCTGTTCAACACTACGGACAGTCAGGATTAAATAAACTCCCTAAAAAAAAAATAATAAAAAAAAAAAAAAACCCTAAATGACAAACCAAGCAAAAGTTACACACTGATTCCCCTTTTGTTTAAATTTCTTCCAGAGTGTGTTGAGTTGGCCTCTTCATTCTACTGGAATGTGTTAACGTCCTTATGAGATCAACACTGAACTTTTGTGGCTTTCAGTATGAATGTAGGTCCAGTCTATGTCTCTGTCTCTGTCTCTCTGTACCGACTGTACAGATGGACAGCTTTGATGACATCATTGTGCACTTCAGGGACTCATCAGATTTTCTATCCAATCAAATGCTGTCTAGGATCCTAAATGTCCCGCCCCCAACATTATATATGTATTATTATTATTATTATTATTATTATTATTATTATTATTATTATTATTATTATGTATGCACGTGATGTAACGGTAGCCAGAGCTCGCCGCGGACACGTCCACTGAGTGGAACAAAGACTGAGCGGCAGCATTGGCGTAGCCTAGAGGGTGAACTCTGTGAAAACACTGAAAAAAACACATCTATAGTGTGAAAAAGTTGTGCTAATTAAGATTCAACAAGAATTCGGAGCTACAGTATCTTTTTACAGATTGCCAAAAAAATCCATTCATTCCTTTTTTTACTAAGAGCAGTGTAAGTGTACCTTCTTTTTGGCATGTGGTATTCATGTTGTAGTAATTTGCAACATATTTCTTTTAAAATGCTGACTATTTCCATTGATAAATAATGGGAGCTTATTCATTTTCTGACTGGGTTTTACCTTGATAAACAAACAAACTAGAACTACCTAGCTTACCAGATAAAATTATATAGATAATGAGTTTTTATTGGTCATGTATACATTACAGCACAGTGATACTCTTTATTCTTTTCTTCACATACCCTAGAATGCCAGGAAGTTGGGGTCAAAGTACAGGGTCAGCCATGATACAGCACCCCTGGAGCAGAGAGGGTTAAGGGCCTTGCTCAAGGTCCCAACAGTGGCAGCTTGGCAGCACAGGGCGTGAACCCCTGACCTTCCTATCAGTAACCCAGAGCCTGGCAGTGCTGTTGCTTGAACCCTTGACCAGTAACCCAAAGCTTTAACCGCTAAGCCACTACTGCCTCATATAATAAAATAAAAATATTTGTACAAACCTGTTCACATACAACCAGAATGTTTATTGATGTTCTTATTAATTTAATTTCTTCAACAAATCCCTCCTTGAAATAGGACCAAGCATCAAGGCATTTGTATGCCTCCAGGCTTTGCTTAATGTATTTCCCTGGCATCGAAATCAGGTACATATAAATGTTGGGAAAACATTTATAGATTGGGAAAGATTTCTGGCCACATATCAATGTCCATGAACCACAGGTTCTTGGGAAAGTTGTAAGGGTCACTGTCGAGTCCAACTACATTTAGCTGATAATCTTTAGTTATACTAGCATTTTCGCAGCTTCCCGTATTAAAACCAACCATTTTTCTGGATGTTTTGCCACTCAGTCCAACAGAGAGGGCGTGTTCTGGTGTTAAGTGACGTCAGTGTATACTCTCTATAAAAAGCCATGGCAACTGTAACTATCAAGTACAGCTCACTGTGCGTTCCTCCTGGGAAGTCTGTATTTAAGAGTTGGGAAGTCGTAATTAAGTAGAAGTCAAACTCTATTTCTAGAAAATGAAGAACAAAGAATGCGCATTATGTGTGGTTTGCTATTTCAAAAAATGTTTTTAATCAGTTTATGAAGCCACTGTAAACTTTATCATTACATTTTATTATATCGTAATTGTACAATTCTATCATATTTCGTGCAGGCAATTAGCTTATTATATTGTAAATAAAAATAATAAATAAATAATAACTGAAATCAGCTTCTGAGACGAGTACAGGTTCGATTTCAACAATTTAACCATCAACTAGCCCAACCTGGAAATTCAGAGCGCCTACGTTTCCCACTCGTAATTTCGACTTTGTAGTGCATTCAACTGGTAAATACAATCTGTCTGACTTGAACATGCCATAAGCCTGGGCTGTGAGATAATCTAAATAATATTGGCAATTTAAAAAGAGGCGGAGCCACTCTAGATGTCCCACCCTGACTTCCTGTTTCAGTGGAAATTACGTCAACGTATTGAATAACACTAAACGGTTCAAGGCCCTTCACAGGGACTTTAATACACGTCCCAGGTGTTAATAAGGGGAAGTGATAGCTCAGTGGTTAAGACATCAGACTACTGATTGGAAGGTTATAAAATTTAATCCCATCACCACACCGGGCCCCTGAGTAAAACCTCTATCCCTCAGTTTTTTCAGTTGTATAAATGAGATAAATGTAAGTTGTTCTGGATAAGAGCATCTACCAAATGCCATACATGAACACACTTTGTATTAAATTTGGGTTAAAAACATTCAGTTACATCTCTACCGAGATAGATGAGAAAGAGATCTAACATTTATGGAAGGTGTCTCCAGTGTCAGAGGTTTATGATTGCAAGTTTCAGGTCTTCGTACTTTCCGGTTTCAAAGTAACATGAGAAGCTATGTTATTTTGTCTAATTTAGTGGTTCCCAAACTTTTCCAGTGCAACGCCCCCCAAATGGCATTAACATTTGACCGAGGCCCCCCTTTTGCAAGATGTCTTTAAAACACGTTAAAAATACAAACTTCTGAATACAGTCAAATCTCGGTACTATGCCACCTGTCGGGACCGAGCAAGAGTGGCATAGTAGCGAGAGTTGGGGGTGGCATAGTAAATTTATTTTGTATTGAATTTTGTCAGGAACGAGCAAAAGTGGTATAATACCGAGAGTGGCATAGTAGCGAGGTGGCATAGTAACGAGATTTGACTGTATATCTACCTTTTATTAATAATTACATCTTACATATTTACATTACATTACATTAGGAATTAATTGTGTGTATCTGTGTGTGTGTGTGTGTGTGTGCGTGTGTGTGGTTGTCTAAGAGTGAGAATTTATCACACCAAATTCTTGAGGCCCCTCTGGCGCCCCCTGGCGGCCCCCACTTTGAAAACCACTGGTCTAATTAACCTCAAGAAATAAACAAGTACAACTCGTCGCCTCCTCTACTGACAAACCTAATCTTTCCTGTTAATAGTTTGTGTGCCTCAAACACCATCATCGAAGTAATCAAAAGAAAAACTATTTCAGCTATTTGAAATGTTATCTTAAAAGAGCAGTTTGTAAATTTTAGAGCCCTATGCTGCCTCTGAATTGCAGTTGCAGTGGTACATGCTACTACATAAAATAGTTGGCCCCAGGTGTGAAGGTTGTAAGATGGAGCATTATCTTATACAGAGATCCTTGTATAGTCTCCAGATCCAGTGTGATCCTGACTAATATAAAGGTACTGAAGATGAAGAAATGAATGTATCCTTGTTTCATGAACGGGGCTCAGTTACAGAGGTATCATGGTAAATCTAGGATCTAGGTTTCATTTCCTATTTTCTGGATATCAAAGTGTACTAGATTTGTCTTCCTTAAAGAATGCGTATAATTTTTCAGACCATGCTGTCTCAACCATAACATTAAAACCACCCTCCTAGTATTGTGTTCACTTTTTCAGCAATTTGTAGTACAGTAGCTCCTCTGTGGGACCTGACAGGTTAGCGTTTGCTCCCCACATGCATCAGTGAGCCTTGGGAACCCATGACCCTGTTGTTGTTTCACCAGTTATTCTTATTTGGACCACTTTTGGTCCAAATCCCACAAGACCCACATCCCACATCCCACAAGGCCTGCCATTTTATAGATGCCCTGACAGTTTGGCTCTACTAAAAGTCACAAAGATTCTTACGCTTGCCCATTTTCCCTGGTTCTAACACATCAACTTCGAGAACTGACTGTTTACTTGCTGCCTAATTTATCCCACCCCTTGACGTGTGCCATTGTAATGAGATAATCAATGTTATTCACTTCACCCATATATCTCTAATAAAGCAGCATGAAAATCTGGACAAATCAGACACAGTTAAGTTGTTGCTGTTATAAGTTTGTGGATCGAGTGGAATGTGAAATGTTTGTGTGTATTATAGCTTTACCTAAAACTCTAAGCACAGTCTGTAAAGAAACATCTTTCGTCCTTGGTAGAAACATCAGCTGCAGGAGAATGAAAATGACATACCATCAGTCTCTTATTGTTGAGCAATTCTGCACTGATCAGTCATTGTTAGCATTGGATTTATGTCTGCCAGTATCAGAAATGAAAGAACTGGAAGCATCGATTGATGACCTACTTTCCACAAGAGCACTTCCTTTACCCAATTCACATTGTTGTCCATGCTGCAGCATGGATGAGTTTGTTCCCAGGCTGGATGAAGCTAAAACTCAGCATTATTGTCAAATGAAAGATATCTGAAATGAGAATGTTTGAGTGTGCTAATGTGGTTGTAGATTTTTTACTATTTAATGGATTATAATCTTAGATATACAGGATGTTAAGTGTGTTTGATGGCTTAATGAAAGATGAATTATATAATTGAACTGTATCAGATGCGTAGGTTACAGTTACATTTATGTAGCATTTTTCTAGACACTCAAAACATTTTACATAGTCTGGGAGGGGAGGGGGGTCTCCTCAACCACCAATAGTGTGTAGCCTCCACCTGGATGATGTGACGGCAGCCATAGAACACTCACCACACACCAGCTATTAGTGGAGAGGAGAGAGAATAAGGAATAAAGTATAATAAGTAAGTAATAATACATGACGAAACATACTGTTACAGGGAAATAATGCAAACCAAGGTCATGTGATGTGGCCCGATGGGAAGTGTAACCACACATCCAAATGTGTTTTTGCTGTTATACCACATGAACAATTTTAAATTTGTTATTGAATGATGTCATGTTTTTGATCTGTTTATAGTTATACACCCTCGTTAAAATGGCAGGTTCTTGTGATGCAAAAAATAAATTAATTAATTAATTAAAATTTAAACCAAGATAAATCATGTCAGAACCTTTTCTAACTTTACTGTGAAATTGTAACTTATTAATTAAAGTGAAAAACTATAAGAATCATTTTAGGGTGAAAAATAAAAATGTACAATAACTGAACTAATAACTGAACTAATTGAACTAACCCTGAACTAATACTTAGTAGTGAATATTTTGCCATTCATCCTTGCAAAAGCATTCTAACTCTGTATAATTGGTTGGGTGTTTCCCGTGCACAGCCCTCTTCAGGTCACCCACAGATTTTTGATTGGATTTAGACCTGGACTCTGGCTGGGCCATTCCAAAACCTTAAACTTGTTTGCTTTGGGTCGTTGTCATGCTGAAAGGTGCACTGTAAAACCAGATAAGTTCATTTAACTCAAAAAATTTGAAGAAACTAAATACCTCAAAAATTTTTAAGTTGATAAATCAATTTCTTTAAGCTAAATACACTTTAATATAACAAGTTTGAGTTAAATTGTTATTATATTTAACTGTATTTGAAATTGATTCATCAACTAAAATTTTTGAGGTAATTAGTTTCCTCAAATTTTTGAGTTAAATGAACTATCCAGTTTTACAGTGTGAAATTCCTTGTCATCTTAAGTGTTTAAGCAGAAGCCTTAAAGTTTTGTGCCAAAATAGACTGGTATTTGGTGCTATTCATTATTCACCCCACCCTGATTAAAGCCCCAGTTCCAGCTGAAGAAAAACAGACCCAAAGTATGATGCTGCCACCATCACGTTTTATGTCCACTGTATTTAATGTTGTAGAATGTTTGTGGGATGTTCTTTCCTGTTATCACTTAATTATAATTAATTATAATTAATCAATTTGTATAGCGCTTTTTACAATGGACATTGTCTCAAAGCAGCTTTACAGAAATATCATTTTACATTTACATGCGACTTACAAATGAGAGCACATTCACACACCAATGGTAGCAGAGCTTCCATGCAAGGTGCTAGCTTGCCATTGGGGGCAAATTAGGGTTCAGTGGCTTGCCCAAGGACACTTCGGCATGGGATAACATATAACTGATGTTTTAGAAAAAGATCAGATAAAGCAACACCTTCTGACTAATCAGAATTGCGATTTCAACAAGTTATTATAAATCACAATAAACTACCTAGATACATAATTGATTTAGTATGACTCAGTTTGTGTTGTAGCTTAAGTGGAAGTGTATCAACATTGACCGGAGGTCATTGCAACTCATTCTCAAATGAAGTTGCTTCCTCCCTGCTAGAAAACTGCTCAAAGGCATTCCGGCACATTGTCCCGCACTGCCGTCAGTTTTACACTGCAGTTTTATCTGAGTATGGCAGCTTAATTATCCATCCAACTGTTACACATTGAGCTTGGCTGCTTAACTGCTTAAATGCAGCTATTTTTATTTGGTCTGTGGTGGAGTGCTTACTTCTACTTATTTCAATGCGTCACAGCAGAAAATTGTGTCAATGCCACGGTGTGATTAATATAAGAAATTTCAGATGCAAATGTGTTTTTCATCACTCTGATAACTCACGCTCAGCCAAAATAATGAAAAGCACAGTACAACTCGCTTTTGTAAGCCATGTCATGCTTCTTCCATTTCCTTCATTTTTGGAAACAGAAAGACAAACAAGATGAAAAAAGCCTTCAGCATTGCACAAAAGGTTTAGAAAGTTTGACTCTGTTAGGTTTGTCGGGTTTTTTTTAGGTCAGGTTACAGTTATAATAATATATTTTTCTTCCTGGATCATTCCACAAACTGCCATTGCTTACTGGCTGTGCTACCTTTAAACATATCAATTATATGATGCAATCACTACAATGTGGCAGTTTGAACTATACACTTCTTTGTGTACTGGTTGCATGGATTCCACCCATGAATCTTTGATTTTGTAATGTATTCCTCTTAGGGTTATCACACCGAAAAAAAGAAATTTGTAGGACAGGGTTGTGCAGTCTTATCCGGGAAGGGCCGGTGTGGGTGCAGGTTTTCATTCCAACCAAGCAGAAGCCACACCTGATTCCACCGGTTTAATCTTGGCTTTCAATAGACTCAGGTGTGGCTTCTACTTGGTTGGAATGAAAACCTGCACCCACACCGGCCCTTTCCGGATAAGATTGGACACCCCTGTTGTAGGATTTCCTTGATAAAATCCTCGTAACACTGTAATATCAAGAACTCACTTGGCAGTTTCAAGTAAAATATGCTTGCGACTAAACTTAACATTCGTGAAGGTAACAAGTAAATGTTACTTAGTTATATCTGAATTGTAAGACAGGAACATTGCTGGCATGAAAAAATGTTACTGTTATGAAGTAACAATTTAGATTTTATTCTATTTTTTTCTGTTTTTAAATTTTCAATTACTTTGTTATATCAAGTTATATTACTCACTTTTATTGTGTAATATAAATGTTCTTTAATATATAATATAAATTATGTTTTAGATAAAGGTTATCTAAAAAAAATTCTCTATGCATTTAAAATACTTGCATCGCAAATCACAGAGCTAAAACACAATTCAATTTATTGTCAACATTAAACAATGAATGAGGGGTTTAACGTTGACCACATCAACACTAGCAGATTAGCAGAAAGGCCTGCTCTTTATCCTGAGTGACACCTGTCAGTCAGGCCTCAACTGTCCACTGGCTTGTCCTAAGAATGAGTAACCCTTTAAATGAAAAAACACAATTTGTGATATTAAAATAATGTTCTAAAACATTTAGCCAAAATTTTATATTATGTTAAGAATAAGGGGGAAATAACCATAGCAATATTACGTTATGAGCAGTGATGGCTTGGTGGTGTACTGATCGGAAGCCCGGGGGTTCAAGCCCCAGCACTGCCACTGTTGGGCCGTTGAGCAAGGCCCTTAATTTTACAATGTAGAAATGTAGATAGTTAATTTAGTAGATTTTACTACACCAAAAAGTATTTTTTTTCAGTGACACATTCACTATGATTTAAGTAGCTATAATGAGACAAAATGGTATGCAGTTTAGTGAGAAATGAATAAGTGTGAGGTCTATGATGAAGGGAACATAATTATCTATGATGAAGGGAACATAATTATCTATGATAAAAGGTCATAATGACGTAATGTTCAAGTGCATTTCTGATAAATAAACTCGTCTGATCCAGACTTGGTGTAGTTGCAGGTATGATTATTCATGCAGTGGCTCAATTAGATGATTTATACCTGTCTAATCAATTGGATTAGACGGATTACAATTAATTCTGTTGCTATTATAGTAAAGGCAACTATAATGATTATTACACAAGTCATCAGACTTACAGCATTGGGCTGAACAGAAAAGAGTAGAAAAGGCAAACCTGACTTAAACAGGGGGAAATCATTGATTCATTCATTTGTCTTGAGTAAGAGATTTATCCTAGTGGGTTACAGTGACTGCGAAGCGTATGCCAAGAACACTAGGAGCAATACACCCTGGAAATACACCCTTGATGGGATGCCAGTCCATTGCTATGCACCATGCACACACACACACACACACACACACACACACACACACACACACATTCACAACTAAAGGAAATTTTGTTTAACCAATCCACCTACTGGCAGGAAGAAATCGGAGAACACGAAGGAAAACCACACGCACATGGGGAGAACATGCAAAACTCTACACAGACTTAAACCCAAACTCACGAACACACCAGGGACTTTGGAGCTATGCTCCCTCAACGCTACCAGCTGCACCATAATACCGCCTCAGAGAAAATCAAGATCATATCCTTTGCTTCTTTAAGTGTTTATCTAAAGAGTTTGTCCAACAATCCTGTCTAAACATCTCACAGAGCAGCAAATGACCTTAACGTACTCTCCACTCCTTTATTTTCTCTCTCTAGACTGTTAATATGACAGTTAGATGTTAGTAACGTTCTGTTTGCTGGCTGAGAGCTCTCTTACAAAGCTAAAACAATGTACCATGACTCGTTTGTGAACGTTCTGCCAGCTTCATGTGGGATGTGAGATTTCACAAGGTTCTATTTATGGCATGGTGATACTGCCTGTGCATTGTAAAACTCTTTCACTGTTACTCTTGCCAGCCCATTTTTGAAGTTGAGCTGTTATTCTAGGATGTCGTTGATGTGCGGTCATTGCAGTCTCTTTTAAACTGAATTGGACCACAATTTATGAAAAAAAAATACCAGTTACATTGCAAATATAGTGTCTGCAAATGCAAGTGGTTTTATGCAGGTAATCTTTTGAAAATCATTTTTATTCATTTATAAATATTCAGGTATATCTTGAATGCAATGTAGAAAGCATCCTTGCTTTGTATGTGCCTTCCTGCCAGGGTCATTTCAGTTTAACTCATAAATAAAGAGCTTTTCCTATGCACACTATTATGTTAATAGATTTAATGGTCATGACCTGCAATGTTGATCCATTAATATTGGCACACTTAGTAATTATGAACCAAGAAGGCTGTGAAAAAGTATCTTTATTGTTTAACCTTTTGATCTTTTGTTCAAAACAATTCACAAAAATACTCTGCTCTCATGGATATCAAACAACTGCAGGTTTATAAAAAAAACTTTGTTAAATATTGGTGTGCAACAATTATTGGCACCCTTATGAATTCATATGTGAAAAATATTTGAAGTATATTCCCATTGATATTTTTTTTTTTTTAATACACCTAGGTGTCTAGGAACAGGAAATTGTTCAACCATGAGTTCCTGTTTCATAGGGGTATAAATATGAGGTAACACAGGCCAAATTCCCTTAGTCATTCATAACAATGGATAAGACCAAAGAATATAACTGTGATGTGCGGCAAAAGGTTGTTGAGCTTCACAAAATGGGAAGATTTGAAGATTTGCTGTTCATTAAAAAAGTCCACTTGAATTCACTCTTCTTCATTATGGTAATTTCTGTAAAATGGGTTCTGAGAGCAAAAGGACTCACCTATGCCATCATTAATATGCACACACTATGTGATTTTAAAGGACTGATGATTGAGTCTTTCTCATGGATGTTATATTTTATTATGCGTCTTTTTATATCATTGACAGGTTCATAGTGAACCGGAAGCTCAGGCATACACACCGTGTTAACACAGAAAAAGGAATGATTGTAATCTTTTAGTCAAACAAACCTGCAGGCAAACGGTTCACATAGCAGGTATACCATGTTTGTCTGCATTGTACTTCTGACTTAAGAAATTTCTATGTTTTTCTCTTTTCTGTCCCTTCTGTCCTTAAATACAGGTGCAGTATATCACTTACATGATTTATGCACTAATTTGAGAAGAGCATAAACCTACCGGTTGTAATATTAGGGAAATCTATTAACGTATTAAGATACCGCTTCCTGTTGCTTTTCAGAATCAGGCCCAGAATTACTCTTAACATAGTCTTATAAATCTTCTTAATATTTAAAAATAATAAAATTCTTAGATTAAAAACTGGCAGTAAAAATGTGCTATACATTTCACCTTTGAGACATCTCTGAACCAATCCTAAATAATCTCATGGTTAAAGACTTTTTGTACATTGATTTAATTGACTGATTGATTGAAATTTTGTAATAATTTAAACATAAGAACATAAGAAATTTTATTCCAAGCAGCTCTACACATATAGGCCTCTCCCCTGCACTCCAAAAGTAGCATGTACTGTAACTGACCAAAGATGTAGGTTGCATAATGGTGCTCTCTTCTTGGCACTATGCATTTGAATGGAAATGATTACCTTGCTGCTTGAGAAGTGTGTTGAGATCTAAGAGTCTGGAAATGGGTCCTTTTTTTCCAAAACTGATGGAACCCTGAATAGTTTGGCTCATACCAAAGTAATTACATGGCCGTAGTGAGGTAGAGTGAGTCTACCAGCCAAACATGGGCTCACACAATGAAAGCTAAATCAGCTTTTAACACTTTTTTTATGTATATATATATATATACAGTGGTGTGAAAAAGTGTTTGCCCCCTTCCTCATTTCCTGTTCATTTGCATGTTTGTCACCTTAAGTGTTTCGGAACATCAAACCAATTTAAACAATAGTCAAGGACAACACAAGTAAACACAAAATGCAATTTGTAAATGAAGGTGTTTATTATTAAAGGTGAAAAAAAATCCAAACCATCATGGCCCTGTGTGAAAAAGTGA
>JAFFST010005960.1:82439-93956 GCA_022414735.1 Noturus placidus
CCAGGGTGTACCCCGCCTTGTGCCCGATGCTTCCTGGGATAGGCTCCAGGTTTCCCCGTGACCCTGAAAAGGAGTAAGCGGTTGAAGATGAATGGATGGATGGACTCCCAGGTAACCCAATTGTGATGTGTTGATGTAATATGTGTTGCTATAAAGAAAAAACCTTTAAAACATTTTGATGTATTCCACTATATTCAGTTTTAAAAGCTACAAAGTTACCAGAGTTTCTATTTTGCATGCATCACAAATTAAATTATAGAAGGGAAACAAAGAAACATTTACATTCTACCATCATCACAGACATTTGCAAAGATGGTATCCGAGTACAAACCGAGCGAATTAAGACTCATGTCCATTTCACTATGGTACGTAGCTATTCCACTACTTGTTCGAAATGGTATGTTCGCTGTGTGAAAAAATCCAATTTAGCTAGCAAGGTTTTAGTCATCTTTAGGCAGAATGAACGGTTTTAACCAGAAGGAATCCTAGGTGAGATTTAAAAAGTAAATTAAATCATTTCCACTTTATATTCTTGGTTATTAATTGGAAGTGAGAGTACTGCCAGAAAGCTTCGGCCTGATTTTTGACTTTTTCAGCCACAGTGACATCTGAATGGTTCTCAAAGTCCGCCACACATATATAGAACCTCGTGTTTTCAGCTGAGCTTTTCTCATCATTATGGCCTCTTATGATTGAAGCGGTCGGCCTTCCCTGTGGTAGTCACGCCCTGTTTATTTGTCAATACAGTGTAATTTCCTTCCGTCAACTGTAAACCGATCATCTAGCTATTTCAGAGCACATTCCAAACTAAAACTACAATTCAGATTCTACTCAATTGACGTTTGAACACATCGCTGCTCTTGGACGGTTTTCCAACATTAAATCAACATTAGAAATGAAGGAATAAGTCAATTATGAAATCACTACATGTTCATGTGTGTCTGAGTTTTATTCTTTTGCTCATAAAGTTGTATGCGTTGTAGTGAAATGTGTTTAATTACACATAAATAATAAAAGAAACCAAAAAGTCAAAGAACGTTTTGTCCCCCCCCCTAAATTTGTTATAGAAGACAAATATAAATAAAAAATGGTAAGACATTTCACTTCAATGTACAAAAAAACCAAAATGCAAAGTAAATAAAGTGTCAATAAATACAGCATACAGTTACAGATTATAAATATTTAAACACGAGTAAAAAGAGCATCTTCTTTACAGTTAGACATGTTGTATTACGTCTCCACTGTGAAGCTGAAGAAGATATCTCTGTCCCATAGGTAAACTGTTTCTCTCCAGAGTTGCATCCTGTGGATAATAATGAGCACAGTGTCATTTGTTTTTACCCCCCTGTAATCAGATTTTTTCTGTTGTAGTGATGGCTTAGATCATACACAGTCACAGCCTGCTGCATGACAATACTACAAATACTAGCATGACAAGACTAGGAAAGCAGATGCCGGTATTCAGTGCATCTGGCACTGAATGGTTTTAAATCTACTGCTCGCACAGCTTTGTTGAGAACATTTGGAACTGTGAAGACACCTGATGAGCTGGTGTGTTGAATAATGAAGATGGAAAGAAAGATCCCCATCATCCTTCCTTTCCCCGCGAGGAAACTGATAATTATATCATCAAAGGTCACATGGATTAAGTCTTCAATCTTATCCACAAAGGGCCAGAGGGGTTGTGTGTTTTTATTCCAGCTAGACAGATGCCACAAACTGTTTCCATTGTTTCTGCTTCTCCTGAGCTTAAATGCGACTCCTCTCTGTCTGAAGTGCTTATATGGGGGAACTCCAGGTGGAATTTCTATGATGTATTTGTATAATATGCAATGACCAGATTATTTTTGTTCGATATTCATTACATGAGTATTTATATCAGAAGAACAGAGGCTGAAGCACAGTACAATTTCTTGCCTCATATGCATCTTTTGACCTGAAATACAAATATCATGACTATACGTCAATCAGCCATAACATTAAAAACCCCCTGCCTAATATTGTGTACGTCCCCTTTGTGCTGCCAAAATCCCGTCGAGGTATAAACTCCATAAGACCTCTGAAGATGTGCTGTGGTATCTGGCACCAAGTCGTTAGCATCAGATCCTTTAAGTCCTGCAAGTTGTGAGATGGGGTCTCCATGGATCTGACTTGTTTGTCCAGCACATCCCACACTGTGTGTTCTGACACTTTTCTGTCATAGCCAACATTAATGTTTTCAGTAATTTGTGCTATAGTATCTCTTCTGTGGGATTGGACCAGATGGGCTAATCTCTAACCATGTGCTTCAGTGTGCCATGACCCTATCGCCAGTTCACCGGTTATCCTTCTTTGGACCACTTTGGGTAGGTACTAACCACTGCATACCGGGAACTCCCCACAAGACCTGCTGTTTTGGAGATGCTCTGACCCGGTCGTCCAGCCATCATAATTTGGCACTTATCAAAGTCGCCCTTACACTTACCCCTTTTTCCTGCTTCCAACACATCAACTCTGAGAACTGACCATCCCCTTAACGGGTGTCATTGTAACGAGACAATCAATGTTATTCAAGGTACCAGTCAGTGGTTTTACTGTTCTAGCTGATCAGTGTATGAAATTATGCATATACAATAAGCAACATGTACTTTTCCTCAGTGCAACTACTTGTGTTTACAGTTGCAATCAAAATGATTCAAACCCCATTGCAAATCAGGTTTATTGTCAGACAACTCAATCAAAAGCAAGTGAAATAGTTCAACACAACGAATGTGTCAAGTGGTTTCCCCAAATTCAACTAAACATGCAATTTCTAATGATTTCTCCAGTTTATTTCGATAATAAACCTGTTTTGCATTGGGGGTTGAACAATTTTGATTGCAAATAAATTTGTGCATTACCTTTGCTCTCCTACGGAGGTAATCCCTGCGATTATGTAGCATTTTAGTACAACGCACAATCACCTCCGTCTCCCTCCCAGACAAATACGGTAACGCAGAAATGATCTGAAAGCATACAGACTCTCAACTTTATGCATGCTCGTTCATCCAGTTATCCAATCAGTTATCATCTGGCAGCATCACAATGCACAAAATAATACAGATGCAGTCAAGGGAAAAAAGAAAGAACATCCTCCTTCAATTCTATATTTTTATTTATCAGGGACTTAATAACAATTGCATGGTCCTCACCAACTTCTATAAACAAACAAATAACCTCAGGCGAGAACATAAAAAACCCCCGACAGATTTCAATATGTAGTCATTTGTTTTCCACCAACATTCAGAAACAAGGTGGGAAGAAATAAAAACACCCTTCCTACTTCCACAATCATTACGAGAGTAATTAGCAGCCACGTGTTACTAATGAAATGCACAAGATTAGTTAATAATCAAGAAGTGTGTGTACCTCTAAGAAAGCAGAACTTTTATCAGTCTGGGCAGTTTTTTTGGTGACACATGAGGTTGTTTATTTGTTAACCACACAATTGTTATTTAGGCCTTGATAAATAAAAACATCGAATTGAAGGAGGGTGTACTTTCTTTTTCCCATGACTATACAGATCTCAAGAGCTTGTTTACATCATACATGATGGGGGTGGGGGGATCTAACACTACAGTGGGCACAGGCTCACCGAAACCGGATAGCTGACGACTTACATAAAGCATAGGTAGACTCCATTCAGCGAATCATTTGACTTCTAATGGCAACTGGTTTAGGAGGTTCGCAGCAATGAGGGTGAATACTTATACAATTAATCAACCACTTGAAATAATTTGTTACATATAATCTCAACAAGGTCCATTTCGGTTCGAGGCTATAACGTGACAAAATACAGAAATGTTCAGCGGGGTGAAAACTTATGCACGACATTGTATTATATTCAATGGAATATATATATATGGAACAGGTATAACCTTTGCTGTAATTGGTCCCCATTCAATGTTTCTGCTGTAGCAGGCCCGCTGCCAAACCTGGAACTGGGTCAGGATCTCTCTGGCCACCACCTGCTTACAGGAGAGAAAATAAACAAACAATCATTTGATTATTATTTATATAATCACCAATAATAATTACTCAAAGGTCATGGAAACGAGCACTTACACTGAATGTTCTCTGTCTGTTTATGGTGCACATTTTGACCAAGTCTGTCGGAGGGGTTTCAGGATGCATTTGGGTCGTCTACAACACACACACACACACACACACACACGCACAAAACCGAGTCAGTATTCGATTCTGGAACAACATCCAGGCACTTGTGATCAACTTTAAAAAGTTGTGCTACTTAAATGATGCTTCAAAGCCTGCTCATGAATCATGACTGAATCTAAAAAAATCATAATTATCGATCAGAAAACGTTCTTTCATGCCTTGAAGAGGATGGACCAGATGGACCAGGCAGGAAGCTGAGGCAAACAATAGGATGAAAAAACTTTTATTTTTATTTCATTTCTATTCACATGAAGGTCAGCCACTTGGTGAGACGCTGAACACAGGAGAGGAGGCAAAACTCACAGATAAACGACAGACCGCAGGTATCTAATGAATGGAGTTTAGAAAGTCTGAAGAGCATTAGTGTCTCCTGCTGTTGCTGAGGTGCAAAGCACAGACTATTACAACGATCTCTTTAAAATAGCTTTATTACAATTGATTCATTTCTCTTTTAAATCAACAACAACAACGGTCACACTGTACAATCTTATCTTCCATCACATCCCTACATTCTTAAGAAGACTGTTCTTTTAAAAATGATCGCAAAGAAGAAACATAAACAGCCACAAAATTAATGAATACATAAATATGCCAGCACAGCATGCAACCAAACAGGAAGTGAAAACACATTATCTTGATACAAATAAATAACCTGATATTATGACTGAACTAATGACGTCTTTTTTTTTTTTTTTTTTTTTTTAAGCAAAGCTCAGCAGTTGATTATATTTTATTGAAAAAGCCAAAAATGGTGGTCATATTAATTGTGCAGCTCTGGATTTAGCTTTGTGCTAAATCTTCAGATTGATATGAAAACCCACCTCAATAAAAAAACAAACAAACAAACAAACAAACACATTACACGAACAGTTAAAAGGGTTTCTGCGGTAAAGTGTCTGGAACACAACAGTTCAACATGATCTTCACTCTGCAGCTTCCCATGCAACCTTCCAGAACATTTATATGAATAATAATAATTTTATTCTCTTCTGAGAGTACTTGTAAACACCCTGAGCTGTAATCTGCCTCTGATTTATGTTTACTCAGGAGTCCTGTGTCTGTGGGTGTAATTAGCTGTGATGCGCTCGGTTCTTCTGCGGTATGTCTCCCACACATTTGTTTCTGTTCGCTTGGTGGAAACCTATATCACAGCACTTCTGCCTCAGAAAGTTGCTGCAACTGCTAGCATTATGAAGAATGAAATCTCTGGCGGAAAAATCATTATTTAGTTTACTGTAGCAACAAATGTCTAAAGCAGTGTTCAGCAACATTGTTCCTGGAAATCTACCTTCATGAAGACATTCATTTAGCTCCAACCGTAATCGTGCCCACCTGACCATCTAATCACTGCTGTAGGAAGTTCTTGATCAGCTAAAACAGGTGTATTAGATTGTGTCTGGAGATGAAACCTGCAGGAAGGTAGATCTCCAACAACAGGGTTGGTGACCACTGATCTTAAGACTCGTGGACCGAAGGGTCTTTAATTTTAAAAAAAAAAAAAAGGTTCTTTTATGGTCCGTTACTTTAAAGCCATGAGTATCAAGGTGAGGTCTGGGGAAAGTCCACAGTCAGTGAAGCCACGACTTTTTACACTTGGGTTACAGCTGAGAAAATCACAACTTACCATTATAAAAAGTTTAAATTATTATTGATTTATAGATATTAGTCTGGTCTCATGAATTCAGTGGGTTTAATCTACACCTTAATAACCCCACAGAAAAAGCTGATCTATAAATAAAAATATGTTTAATATTTTAGTGAATAAACAAAAAGCTTTATACTTCCAATATAGTCAAATATTATTGCACACACACTGGGTTGCCATCTCACAGATCCAGGCAACTCGGCTGATGGAGCTCAAGTTACTGTCTGTGTCAAGTCTCACAAGTTCTCCGCGTGTGCGTCTGGGTTTCCTTCGGTTTCTTCTCACCTGCCAAAAACATGCCAGTAGGTGAAGCGTGCGTGTGTGTGTGCACGCTGTGATGGACTGGTGTCCCATCCAGGGTGTATTCCTGCCTCATGCCCAGTGTTTCCAGGACAGGGTTTGGATCCGAAGCTTACTGAAGATGAATTAATTAACTATTGTACACATTTAAAAAATTGTGTAGAGGGATTTGTATAGAGGGATAATTGTAAAAGTGAAAGTCCCCGCTAAGAAGAATTAAGACAAACCAGGCGTGAAACTCAAAGTGAAATTCTTCAGAATACAAATAACATCAGGCTTTTCATGTGTTTATCATTAGCGTGTTCCGTGAAACTATATTTATTTATTTTAAAGGAAGTGTTAAACCATAAACCTTTTTTTTGTCATTACATCAGAATTCTGCACCTACCCTGTGTTTTCTATAATTGCTTATTTTGAGACAAAAAATTGAAGCAAGGGCAAGCTCAGACAGAAAGACTGAAGGGATTGTTCAGGTCATGCATGTGGAGATCTGTGAACTGGAAGGTGCGATTCAGTTCATTTCCGTTCCGTGCACTTTCAGCAGATGGCCCTTCAGCTGCTTGAGGCACACAAACGTCTTCCCGCACTGACGGCAAGGACAACTCTTCCCCACTCGGCTGTGTCTCCTGAGGTGGATTCTCAAGTGAGTGGATCTTTTGAACCTCATGCCGCAGTGGGTGCAGTTGAAGAGTTTCTCGCGCGTGTGGATGTTCTGATGCTGCTTGAAGTTGCTGAAGCGTGTGAAGCCTTTGCCGCAGTCTGGGCAGACGTGAGGCCTTTCTTTGGAGTGCTGCTTCTGGTGGTCCTTCAGCTCAAAATCACGAGCGAATGTTTTGGCACACTGGGGACACTTCAGGGGTTTGCTCACTTGGTGTGTTAGCATGTGAACCTTCAGTTGAGCCACTTGAGCAAACGCTTTTCCACAGTGTAGCTTTTCAGTGGGAATTGGAAGGTGCTCGCTTTGGCGGAAAGGGAGGAAATGTTTCTCACCTAGACAAAGCTCTGGATGACTCAAAAGACTTTCTGGACCAAACAAGTGTCCATTTTCATTATGGTCAAATGAACTGGATCCCTCAGGCATGGGAGCCAAAGTAAGGTGAACCAGCTCTGTGGTGACTGACTCACTAGGCTCAGCCTTGATGCCTTGTGATACCTCTGTGTTACAATTCACAGAATAGGACATTAAATGTGATGATTGATCTGGCATGTTGAGAGCAGTTAGATTTGGAAAGTTATCTACCTGTGTTTCATCTCGACTCCAGGATCCGGCGAGATTCTGGTCTGTTTCTGCAGGAGCGTAGTCATCTCCGCAATCCCACACTGGGAACATCTCCTCTTCTTCTTTAATAGCAACCGGATCGGGATGGCGCTCAGATTTCACAGTGGCATACGATGGAGACGGTGCCAACACGCGTGCCCCGTCTTCCTCTGTAGCACTTGGAACGGTTCGAGATTGGGCCAAATCGATGTCTTTACTTGGAGTGAAGTCCATGACAGGTGTCTTGCCGTGACTTTCTCTGGGTTTGGGGTTGCTGCAGGCCTCAAGAGTCCTTGTGACCGGTGCATTGATGCACTGAGGATGTTGCACTTCGGGATTTGATGTTGATTCCTGCTTCCCTCTTTTTTCAAGCACATTTATGTTCTTCTCTTTATCACTGTGCGTTTCTCTAGTTCTGTAGGAGTCCAGACTCTCAGTAGACCTCCAGACTTCACTGAACTGAGGCCTTTTTTCAGACTGCTCTCTCAAGCTAAGCCTGAAGCATAGAGCATCTTCACCTAGAAGAGGGGGGAAAAAAATCGATCTCTGTCACAGAGCAAATGTTTCCTGGAGCTATAGATTGTAAATAGATCATCAGTGATAAACACTTTTGGCCTGTATTCAGAGATGAGAGGATAATACTGAAATTGGTATTAAGATCTCAGAATTATCTACAGACTTCACACTTAAGTGTTTTTTTCCCTTGTGTGATATTAAAGCAGTTTTTGTGTGCACAATATTTCAGACTGAAATGCATGTTTCAATTAAATAAATGACGAAATGCTTTTTCAGGGTGATACTAAACAAACAAACAATTAAATAAGACATTATGAACTTAATAATCATATGAATTATCCATGCTTTTGTGTCTCGGAGAAAGCATTAGAAGTCTCTTTTCGGGCCGGCCAGAAAATCTTATTTGGATACGAAAATCTTTCCCCACATTCTACGGACATATCTTCTAAACTTATAAACGTGATGATAACCTAATTCTTGAACTCTGAATATGACCCTGTGTTAATAAAAAATGGGCGTTAGAATACTCCTAACCTGTGAGTGTCTCTGCTGGTTTCTCTGTAGTCATCTCTCCACTGGCTGTGGCTCTTCCACAGTCTGTACATCGTACCCTCGTCTCCTGCTTCAGTTTGCTCTCAGAAAACTGCAGCCTGCGCAGAAGCAGTTCCACCTCCTGCTTGCCACGTGCCACTTCCTCTATGAAGCTGTCCTCCACCAGCCTGGTGATCTCAATCATGGCTGACTTGAGAATTGTCTCCATGACGATAGAGAGCTGGGACTGGAAGGTGACAACGAGGGCGTCAGACATTTTTCCGTCTCGTTGCTCTGTTACACCTTCAGCAGAAACCGGCTGGAGATTTTGCATTCAACTCAGAAGTCCTGAGAAAAACATAGGAGTGTTTAGTTACTATTTAAACAGTAGAGTAAGGACATTGGTTTCAATATTGTCAGCTTGAACAGTTTATTAACAAACGATTTGCACAGTGAAAACTCAATGAAGTGTCCATCTGTAGGGGCTGAAAGCAATAGTCCCAGCTGAGAGAGCAGGTACAACTGACTGACCACTAATGTGCTAAGCCTTACTGAGTTGTGCTTGCACAAGTCTATGTTCCCAGTGACCGAGCAGTTATTACCATTGTGCCCATTACTGATCCCAAGTATTCCCAATGACCAATCACTATTGTTCCCATTGACCAATTACTGATCACAGCTGTTCCCAAAAACCAATGATCCATCACCATTGCTCCCAATGACCAATTACTGATCACAACTGTTCCCAAAAACCAATCATCCATCACCATTGCTCCCAATGACCAATTACTGATCAGAGCTGTTCCCAAAGACCAATCACCCATCACCATCACTTCTCCCAGTGACCAATTACTAATCATCACAAATGTTTCCAACAACCAATCACCATTATTCCCAACAACCAATCATTGACCACATTGTTTGTCCAACCCACACTGCTTTTTTATTCCTTTAAACTCTCTTCTTCGTTATATTTACATGTAATAAAAGCGAGTTATACCATCCATAATGGTTTCCTTGTGTCTATGTCCAAATTACTCATTATCACAGCTTCATTTGCATTTCTTGGTTTAAAGTTATTTTGCCTTAAGAAATGTTTCATATAAACATATTAGTAAAAAAAAATTACAATAATGATTCAATGAATATGCAAATTAGTCTATATCACCTGGCTACTTTTTGAGAATGCTTTAGCTACTTTCCCCTGAAATGAACCGTCGTACCGAGTGCACTTTAATGCTTCGAAACTGAAGATGATCTGTGTTCCAATTCACCTACTATCCTCCCTTAACAGCACCCGAGATTACAGCTAGTGTTTCCCAAATCACAGTATGTTGAAATGAGCACCAAATGATATGCGGATGGTACGCGGCACTCTATTTCTGACTGTTTGCTTCGCCGAATTCACCCTGAAAACATGTCAAACGAGCGTGATGTCCCTCATGCTTTATTTTAGAGAGGTGTAAATGAAATGTGGAAAAATACATCAAAGGAATGGTAAATGAAATGATCTAAGGGATAATAAATGTAGAAAAGCTGAAATGCAACAAGGAGTTTGTTTACGGTGACAATATGTTTACATGGACAGCAATAATCAAATTATTGACCTTATTGTGAGTAAGACAATATTGTGATTAAGGTGTTTACATGAGTGGCTTTTAGAATATTCTTTTCATGTTCCCGTTTTACATGTTATAGAACATAGATCGATTAATGTTACAAGTCATTACATTCCCACGCCGCGCCGTCTGAGGTTCCTCCAGAATTTCACATAGACATACAGTTGGTCTTCGTTATAGTACTGTATACAGTTTTGGGTGTTTCACCTTTTAATTTTACGAAAGCTTCAAGTGCAGTTAATTATTTGTCATGCTGTACGTGCAAATAGACGACTGATTGAAGCCACTGGCTGTGTCCGAAACCGCATACTTACCTACCATATAGTAGCCAAGATACGTGTATTTCACCTACTATATAGTAGGCAAGTACGCGGTTTCAGACACATCCGTGCTCTCGTTTGCCGTCAAACGGTTGAGCACTGCTATGTGTGTACGTGTCCTGTCACATAAATGCTGTGAAAACTCTCACACGATGTTAATAGTGTGATTAAGGTGTTTACATGTCTGTAATACACTTCAATAATGTGACTAAAACAGGAATACTCCACATGTCTTAATTCAATTTGTGTTTACTTCGAGTATGACTTTAATCGGATTAAGGTCATCAAAAATCGCTGTTTACACACTAGTTTCTTAATCGGAGTATTGTCTTAATCGGGTTAATATCGGATTATTGTTGTCCATGTAAACATCCTGAGTGGGCATAACTCTGCAACAAGGTTCTCTTCCCTTACATACTCTTTTACTACACACTCAAACTAAGTACTTTCTCCTTCACAAAAAGCGTACACACCTGTCGTTTTAGTACATAGAATAAGGAGGCGAAATGGGACGCACAAGATGTTCTCTCCGGTCAGAAAATCTCTGAAATGAACACGTCTCCGAGGTTAAACCATGAACAGGGTTAAGAAGTTCACTAGCACTGATTTTTGTAAAGTAGGTTAATTTACAAATGCAAACAAACTCAAAATGCACAAGCTGTTGCCTTTATGTTACCAGAGGTAGACATAAAAACATAGATAGATAGATAGATAGATAGATAGATAGATAGATAGATAGATAGATAGATACTTTATTGATCCCCCAGGGGGAAATTCTGGAACATGACACTTATCAGAGGAGTTCGTTTGTTTGTTTGTTTATTTATTTTTGTCAGCACTAACTCGTACAAACGGTCATGTTACTGTGCTTTTAGTACTGGAACATGACCTATACTGAGGGATAAGAACATGACCTATACTGAGGGGAGTTTATCCCTCAGTATAGGTCATGTTAATGTGCTTTTAGTACTGGAACATGACCTATACTGAGGGATAAGAACATGACCTATACTGAGGGGAGTTTATCCCTCAGTATAGGTCATGTTAATGTGCTTTTAGTACTGGAACATGACCTATACTGAGGGGAGTTTATCCCTCAGTATAGGTCATGTTAATGTGCTTTTAGTACTGGAA
>JAFFST010005961.1:8548-26048 GCA_022414735.1 Noturus placidus
TTTGTTGAAAAAGTTTGAAATATCCAATAAATTTGGTTCCACTTCATGATTGTGTCCCACCTGTTGTTGATTCTTCATAAAAAATTACAGTTTTATATCTTTATGTTTGAGGCCTGAAATGTGGCAAAAGGTCGAACAGTTAAAGGGGGCCGAATACTTTCGCAAGGCACTGTATAAATCATTACAATATACCAATAGAAAGAGAAACTCTATTTATTCTTTCACTTATATCTGTGTTTCAGATCTCCATGCCCACATTCCCAGTGGTGGTGAAGATTGGACATGCTCACTCTGGCATGGGAAAGGTAGGACATTTCCATTTTAAGCTTTTAAGCCCAATTCTGAAATGCATTTCATGTAATAAAAGTGCTAGAATATTAGTATGTTAGCATGGCCAAACGAAGGTTGGCTTATGCATTTCCTGTGAAACAGTAAATCAGTATGTGTGCGTACTGTGGTAAAGAAATCTGAAAATGTTACACAGTTAATCTTTTGATGTAGCTTTCGATTCTCTTATAATTTCATAATAAAATATATATATATATATATATATATATATATATATATATATATATATATTTGGAGGTAGTAAAAATAATATAGTAATCTTTCTTTATATAGCACTTGTCATTTTACTGTACGTTTAAAATATCAAAGCTTTACTTTAAAAAGACGAATGTAAAAACAAAATTATTTATGATAGGGCATATTAAAAAACACCAACGTGCGATCACTAATGAATTGACTATCTATTATATCAATTCATAAATCTATTCAGATGATAGCTTAATCTAGCTGGTTCGTTTCATTGATGTATTTTACAAGATAAAAGACCCAACAACTGCAAATTGGTTAAAAACAGGAAACAAATAAACAAGTATGTTTTTAATCTGAATTTAAAAACTTCTACTTAGCTGGTGTTCTTAAGTTATTGTTGGTGTTCTTTGGAACACTGTGAGTTTAGAACATAAGAAAACATCTTCCTCTACCTGAGCTACCACATCACAGCTAATCCATTCAGAGCTTTTGATCATCATTAGCAGCAGAACTTCATGCATTATGCAGAACTTGACAGACAAACAGCTAGTGTAGCTTGAAAGACTGGGATAATATGCTCTGGCATCCTTTTCCTGGAACAAACACAGGCTACTGCATTCTGAATGAGCTGAATTCAACTGAAACTAGCTGAAAGAGACTGCAAGGCAGCCATAGAGGTCCAAAAATAGAACCTTGTGAGACACCATATGGCTCTTGTATTTTAATGGATAATTAAATGGTCAATAGAGTCAATAAATGCTGCCGTCAAACCCATATATTACTAAACAGAAACCTGACCACAGTTTGTAGCCACAATCAGTGGCCATTTCACTCAGGACTGATGTTTTACCATGATGCTTTTGGAATCCAGATTGAAATATACTATATGGCCAAAAGTATAAGTGCAAAAACCTCCACTCATTTGGGAAGGTTTTCCACTAGATTTTGGAGCGTGGCTGTGGGGATTTGTGCTCATTCATCTACCAGGGTACAAGAGGTCAGGAACTTATGTCATGTGAGAAGGTCTGACTCGGCATTTCAATTCATACCGATATTGCAGTCCACTCGAGTTCTTCCACTCCAGCCAATTGAATGTTTCCAACTTTGTTTTAACAGTCTGGGGAAGGCTCGCATATGGGTGTAATAGTCATTCGGGTGTCCATATACTTTTGCTCATATGGTCATGCTTGTTATTTCTTCTTTAAAAAAAAAAAAAAAAAAAAAAACAGGATTATTGGGCAACAAAATCTTAGAAGGGCATCCTTGAAACATGCTACAAGTTTAGCACTGATCCTGATATATCAGATTTTTTGTATGGTTCCACACCTATTTAAAAATATTTATACCCTTATAATCATAATAATTGCTATGAGACATGTATTGGGAATTGTGACAGGTTAAAGTTGACAATCACAGCGATTTCCAAGACATTGCCAGTGTGGTGGCCATCACTCAGACCTACACGACTACAGAACCTTTCATTGATGCCAAGTATGACATCAGAGTCCAGAAGATAGGCACTGACTACAAAGCTTATATGTAAGTGTAAAAGTTCCTGCAAGCATTTTCCCTGCATTATCGTTTCTGGTTTGTATAGTCACTGGTTATAGTGAGCATGGTGTGTGTGTGTGTGTGTGTGTGTGTGTGTGTGTGTGTGTGTGTGTGTGTGTGTGCATTTACCAAAGCTCATATTACACACATAATGCTAGTTAAGGGTCAATAATTACTTCTAATACTTCTGTGAATTTCACTGTCTGCATGCTCTCGTTTATGCTTTGTAAACCACTGCACTGTGCCTTTTGTGTTTTCCTTAAATCAGTTTGTCAAGTTCTTTATGCATTGTTTGCCTAGAACGTGTAGAGAAAAACACCTAAGCTGTTCATCAATGACAGCGTGAAATAATAATAGCAATAACTATTAATAGCACTCATTTTTTTAGGTCTTAAGTTTTGCATAGCACAATAACAGATGTTATACTGTATATGTCCGCAGAGTCTTTGTGCTCACTGGGGAAGCACATTTTATATCACATTTTATTCATTCACAGGAGAACATCCATCTCTGGCAACTGGAAATCAAACACTGGCTCTGCTATGCTGGAACAAGTAGCCATGACAGACAAGTAAGTGGGCATAAAATGACACACTATCCCAGATGTTCATTTGTATCACAGGTACTTCAGGGAAAGTACACCAGATTCAGAAGTAATTAGAGTGAGTATTTCCAAAGTCTCTTTTACTCAAACATTCAAGCAAACAGGCTAGCCTTAAAAGAAACACATTCATAAACTGGAGAAAGTAGAACTAGAAAATTGTCACATCTTATTCGAGCCAGGAGACACGTACATGTACAGAACTGCATAAACATCTTACGCAATCCTATAGGTTTTTAATACACATTTTGTTATAGATTGTATGACTTACGCATTGTTGAGTCAATACAAAAACATTACATACTGTATATCTAGACATTATTACATATACAAACATACCACCAAAATAATATTCAGCGTTACAGAAAAATGTTGTAGGTCAGTAAAGAAAGCAGCATATTATGTAACAGACCATTTTGAGACAGAAAAAAAAAATCAAGGCAGCCGGGGTTTGCTCACAAAAAAAAAAAACATTTTTAAAAAGCCAGTTAATTTAGGTTCTCTAAGATGCTCAATTAATCTTACAAATCGATTACCTTGTGAAACTGCACAAAGTCTACTGATGTTGAAGGTTCATCGCAACAAATGTTGTTTGATTAATTTGTTACTGTTTGCTGCAATTTAATAGTATTGCTTATGTTCAAACGTTTCATTTCATTAATATTTTTGAGGGCACCTTTGCTTTGCACAATTCTTTTTCCATGTGAGTAAGATTTTGAAACGGTACTGCATATTGACCATGACACAGCCTAATGACTTTATTTTATTAAAAGCGCTAAGGCACATGTGCTAAATGACACAACAGATAACATTCTGCCTATCCTCAGGAGAGTACAACAGTATCTTGACCACTAGACCAGAGGCCAAAATTGGCCGTGGTCTCTGCGTGGGAAAGTGGGCATTACTCTCTTTCCCCTATCAATCAGAGAAATACTAGCCAATTTTGGGTGTCTGCAGATAGAACGTTCCTCATAGTGTGTTATGCTCCCCTGTGACGAAACAGTTTGAAAAGATGCAGATGTCGGCTTCACGTCTCTCGGAGACAGCATGTGTTTGCCTTCACCCTCCCCAGTTGGTAGAGGTCATGTGACAGGGAGAGCTTGATAGTGGGTGGGAATAGGCAAGTGATCAAATTCAAGAGAAAACGGGGAAAAATCCTCGTGCCTCCACTTCATGGTAAAACAAGATAAGGAAACCAGACTGGAAAATTCAGGACTAGAAAAATAAAAAATAAGTCACATGTATAAACATAATGTTGTTTTACATAGTTAGAAGCGGCCTGGTCAGAGAGCATGGGAATGTTTTAGATGGGACACTAGCAAAATCTTTACTTAAAATCTTCAGTGCTCTTAGCTAGAAGGGACATACTGCAGCCCAGATATATCATTTACAACCCAGATATATCATTTACTGTTAAACCATTTGGGAAAATGAAAATATTCTCCAACATGAATGATTTACTCAAAGAGAATTAAAAAATATTTCTTGATATTTTGTATTTAATATCTGCTAATGGTTTCTTGTCTTTTGTCCTACAGGTATAAGATGTGGGTTGACATTTGTTCAGAAATTTTTGGAGGGCTGGAGGTCTGTGCTGTAAAAGCCATTCACGGAAAGGATGGAAAAGACTACATTACTGAGGTAAGACCGTATTATAAGCAATAGAGGTCAATTTAATTATAATTGCAAAATTCCAACACTGCTTCCTAGATCTGGGTCTAGGGCTAGAATATGGGGACCGATACGGCAAGATCAGGTGGCGCAACCCATATTGCAGCTTGATGAAGCCACAAAACCCTTCACATGCATTGCACTGGGAGTGCAATTTTTTCACATATTACTCACTAGCATATGATCACAAGTGAAAGTACGATTGTTAAAAAAGACTATTTCATTTAGCGAACGTCTACTAAAGGCATAAATTGCTGTGAAGTGCTGACATGGTCATCTGTCATAAGTAAATGGTGTAGAGGACATGAATATGGTTGAAATACTGTTTGTTTACTATACAGTGCTGAGCATTTCATTTACAACAACAAGAATAAAGTTGTTCATTTAATATACTGAGCTACTATTGCCTGTTTGTGGCTCCCACAGTTCAGACAACTGGGGGAACGAGAGCTCGTAAAACCTTGACAAAAACCTTTAGAACTCAGGCAAACTTTTTTTATATACCCTGTTTAATTTTGAAAGACCGTAGGCTGTCTGCTGTGATTCATGAAAGACATTCCTTCAAAATTGAGGAGGCCCTGAAAAGGAGGAACAGTGCTTATGTAACCTCCTCTCCATGTGACCATGTCTGTTTATGATCCTCTGCCACCGGCAGCTGTAAGCTTTAACCTTGCAAAAGAGGGACGCTATGAACTACTCCCAGTTACAGTAAGAATTAAATAGGGGTCACATAATTATGATGATGCAACAGATGTTATATTATGTCCTATCATTTTCAATCACATGGAGAAGGACAGTAAGTCGTAGGTCTTGAGAAGTTGTCATTGTATAGAAGAAAATGCCATGATGGTTGTTGCGAGGTACTCCTATTTAGGCATCATCGTGCACCATGTTTCAAGGCAAGTATTGGCAGTAAATGTTTCCAGGCACATGACAGTGAGTTGTCTCTGCTTCTGTGTCATGCATAATCCCCAGATCTCCGCCCACCATTTTTGAGATAAGGTGCTGTTCACAGCAAGTCGTGCAGTCCTCTAACAAAGCATAATCATTTCTGCATGGTCCAGCAGTACTGCATAATGTGAATCCTGGTGAATCCTTGCTGTTCTGAAGGCTAAAGGAGGAGCAACAAACTAATAGATAGGTGTACCTAATAAACTGGCAGTCAGTGGTTACAGTCGCGAGCTGTACTAGGAAATATGATAACTTTTCTAAAAATTCAAGCTCATCTAAGTGATATCTATGTCCAGGTTGACAAGACCAAAGTAATTAACGTTCAGTACAAACATTGCGCCTTAATGATCAAACCAAATACAAACGAATTTATTTATAAATCATTAACAGGAGCTTTTTCACAATAACTTTGTCATTCATGGAATATCCATTTAGTTTACAGATTACACTGTTAAATTGAAAAAATGTCATTCTATTAGTATTAATAACGTGAAATAAACCAATTCAAAAGAAATACATGAAAGAAGACTAGCTAATAGTCAAGATATTCTTCATGCTGAGACATTGTTCGGCTGGATAAATGATGTGCAGTAATGAGGGACAGTGTACAGGGTGTAGCTGGAGCAGGAATAAAACAGGATGGACGAAACAGGAAATATACAAACTTCCTGAAATTGGATTTAAACAGATAGCATCAGGTTTGTAAAATATCTATTCTATTAGCCGAAGTATTTTAAAATGAAAGACTATGAGGTTCCACATTTAGTCTGGCAATCAGCATACAAAGTTCCATGCTTAACTACAAGCAGACAAGTCCTGTCTTAGTTGACCTTCGTAGTTGAGCACAACAGAGTAAGATAGGATTGGTCTTTGTATTATTTTTCTTCAGGTGGTGGGCTCATCCATGCCACTCATTGGAGACCACCAAGCAGAAGACAGGCAGATGATAGCCGATGTTGTCCTGGCCAAGATGAACCAATCAACAACTCGGGCACCTACTCGAACTCAACAGCGGCCTCCAACTGCTGTCCAACAACCACAGGTAGCAAGTCCAACTTACATACATCTACAGTAATCTGATATTAATACATATTAATATCCAAATAGAGCTCCTATATGAGGAATTATTGCTTTAAAAAAATATTCTGTACAACAAGCGCCACCTGCTGTTGATTCAGAAGGACATGAATGCATGCCTACCAGATATTTTAGGTTGTGTGTAATGTGTGTGTCTCCACAGAGCTCTGCCTTAAAGGAAGGTCCGACTGACCACAGCAAACCTCTGTCCCAGCGTGTTCCTCCTCAAGGTGGTTTACAGTAAATTCTTGACTGTAATGGAGTTGCTGTAGAAATAAAACACGTCCAGGAAATCTGATTTCACCCACAGCATGTCCACACGCATATATCTGCTACAGTACAAAGAAATGTCAGATGTCAGTCATTTATTTAGTGGTGATATTAGGCAATGAGTGGTGCTTTTCAGATGTGGCCCATATTATATATTTATCCTAGGCATGTCATGATACACTTATCCAATCTTATCAAATTCTATAAGATATGGTGGTGTCTTGATATGATACATTTCCAATGTATCCAATGTTTAATTAAAGCATTCAATATTGTAAAAGTAATATTTGAAACTTAATAATGACAGTGTTTGTGTGATCCATTTAAACTATTCATATATGGCCCACCTTACTTGATGCAGGTTCAGTCTCTTGGCAGACTTGACATAATCAAGGTTCTTGTGATCAGTAGTGATGACAACCAGTGTCACCATTCTTCTAAGGCTGCCTTGATAGCCAGGAGTTCCTGGTTCCCCATGTTGTAGTTCATCTCTGTAGGCATTATTTTTCCTCAGGGTGTCCCAAAAGTCTCCATACCCCGGGGACAATGTATGCCAGCACCACATCAGTTGTGCCTTCGTCAGTGGATGTTCACTTCTCAGTTGGTCGGCAACACTTCAAGTCTTTTTGATTTGTTAATAAGTTCGGCAACAGTGCTGTGTGTGATGTGCTTGCCATGTTTCCTGCTAAAGTCGTCTCTGCCCGATTTTTGTCTATGATGTAACCTACGAACTTTACAGATCATTGATGAAATTCACACTTCTCAAGTGTTATTCTCAACTGAGTTTCTTAGAACTGCTCTTACCTGTTTTATGTGTTCCTTCTCAAATTTGAAGTAGCTCAGGATGTCATCATCAATGTATATTTGACATATGAATGAAGAAATTACGGATGTATTTCATTGATCAAGACGTGGAACACAATAACGTATTGACTAGCACATACGCCATCTCCAGGTATTCGTAGTGTCCTTTGTTGGTAATGAAGATGGTCATTCGTCTCCCATCTGGAGGGGGATGATGCATTGTGTTATTTTCTCTCCGTGAAATGTCAATACAGATATCCAGTTGAATGAACTGTTTGAGCATTATCCCTGAATCATCCCTGCATGCCAGTTCTGATTGAAATGCTTAATTGAGGCCCTGACAAAACAAAACACTGGCTCATTCCAGCAGCTTTTAGACACTAAAGTGCAAAAGGTTATCCCAAAATCAGCAGTCTATTGTTTCCGTTGTTTTAATGTGAGTTGTCTCACACTCCTGAAGGTCGTGAGTTCAAATTCCAGCACTACCAACCTGCCACTGTTGGGCCCTTGAGCAAGACCCTTAACCACTGACTGCTCAATTGTATAAATGAGATAAGTCACTCCGGATATTGGCGTCTGCCAAATGCAGTAAATGTAAATGACTGGTTTAGTAGTGTTGGATTGAACATAGCAGAGGCCCATGCTACCATGTTAATGCCTTGCCAGTAAGCAAAGTCAGCACCTTGCGAATCTTGTCGATATCCATAGAGAAGTGAGCATGTGCACTAGCAAAGAGGATTGTGTACTGTATCAGAACACCCTTGTATCTCCCAGGAAAGCCATCATGTTTTTCAGAAAGCATGGTGGGAAAATGTAGCGGGGTTACTTTGTGGTTGGCAGAAGTGGTAGCACTGCTCTCAGGAAAGTCTGGATTGTCACTGTGGCTAGAGTCCATATGTCTTTTATGTTGGTTAGCCAGGTGAGGGCACCCTCTGGGGCTTTGGAGGGGAATTGTCCGGGCTGGATGTTACATGCATATACATAATCTCACATAAATATAAGCGGTATTTTACAGCAATTAGACTACTTTAGATGCATCAAATCTAGAGCTGTGTAGCAAGTGATAATATATAATATGCTGTATTGTTACACGCCTAGTTTGTCCCAATGGATTTTTTGAGACTTTCTGTCCTCTTTTTTTCTGCTGCATTTGCATTTAATGGTTGCCTCATTTTCTTTTTATAGTGTGCACATTTTTTTGAGGCAACTGCTGCCACTTTGAAAAACAAAAAGTTAATTGTGCCTATATGCAAGGTCTAGTGCTACTCTGTGCTGCAGGGTTAAATGTAATGTGAAGGCAAGTTCCTCATTGACAACGTTTACATGGACAGGAGTATTTATTGACCTTACTCTGATTAAGATAATATTGTGATTAAGGTGTTTACATGAGTTGCTTTTAGAATACTCCTGTCATGTTCCTGTTTTACATGTTATAGAACATAGTTCGATTAACGATACACGTCATTACGTCGCCACGCCACGCCGTCCTGCGTTCCTTCAGAATTTCATGTATCAACATATAGTTCGTGTTAGTTATGGTACCGTATACAGTTTGGGGTGTTTTTATTTTATTTTTACAAAAGCTTCAAGTGCGGTTAATTATTTGTCATGCTGTACGTGCAATCATACGACAGCTTGAAGCCGTGGGCTGCGTCCCAAACCACGTACCTACTATCTTTATAGTCTGATATACATGTATCTCGCTTACTATATAGTAGGTAATTACGTGGTTTGGGACGCAGCCGTGCTCTCTTATTCACCATAAAATGGTCGAGAACCGCCGTGTGTGTACGTGTCCTGTCACAAAATGCGGTGAAAACTCCCACACGACGTTAATAGTGTGATTAAGGTGTGTACATGTCTGTAATGCACGTCGATAATATGACTAAAACAGGAGTACTCCACATGTCTTCATTCAATTTGTGTTTACTTAGAGTATGACCTTAATCGGATTAAGGTCATCAATAATCTGTTTACATGCTAGTTTCTTAATCAGAGAATCGTCTTAATCGGGTTAATATCAGATTATTGTTGTCCATGTAAACATACTGACTGTCCAGTGACATACAGTTACATCATTTTTGTATCTGACTACTTTGGACACACCTGACTGGATGTTGGTTTTCAATTATCTTAGATATATACAGTATTGTAAAGTCCTTCAAATTTCTTTCCAAGGCATTCAACCTAAACTGAGTATAGATAGTTAGGTTGACTTTAACAGGTCATGCATCATTTTATATATTTCAGATCTTTCCAATTAATTTGAAATGTTAAAATTGTTTAAATATTGTTTTTGAAATTTATGAAGTAAGAATGAGTAGGTATGTTCACATTTGTCTATACATTGAAATGTGTAGTGGTTTTCTAAAACAGATTAAATAAGCGTAGTTTATAGAGAGTTAGAAGATAGTTGCAGTTGGATCTATTAATGCGTTTTGTACTGAATGTACATTAAACCTTTAGTTCGAAAACACATGTTGTGCTTTTTGATTAATTATTCAAACACAGGAATTTATGGGCAGCTATGGCTCAGTCGGTAGAGCGGGTTGTCCACTAATCCACTAATCGTAGGGTTGGTGGTTCGAATCCCGGCCGGGGTGATCCCATGCCGAAGTGTCCTTGGGCAAGACACTGAACCCTAAGTTGCCCCCGATGGCAAGCTAGCACCTTGCATGGCAGCTCTGCTACCATTGGTGTATGAGTGTGTTCTCATTTGTAAGTCGCTTTGGATAAAAGCGTCTGCTAAATGAATAAATATATATATATATATATATATATATGTATGTATATATAGGAATATTTCTCATTTTAGAATAACTTGGATGGTGGGACTGGCACTGCAGATTGAAACTTTATTGTTGGTGTTTGTGGTTGCCTTGAAAATACCATGATGAGGCTTTCAATTCTATTAACTTATAAAAGATCCTGCGTTTAGTATTTGAACAGCAAAGATTTATACAGGTTAAAAAAAAAAGCATCAAATTTGACTTGGCTAGCAGATCAATATTTAAATTGTATAGATAAGCCATGTGATTTTTCTTAAAAATACAAAACATAAGCCATGTTAGTAATGCATTTTAATACTGACTGCTATGAAAATTGTTAAACGTGCTGCTGTAAATTATTCTCGCCTAGTGTAAAACAATAATGGTCTTGTGATGCAATACATTCAGAATGACACTGATATTGTTTAACTTTTGAAACTATAATCTATATGATTTGACTGTATAGTGATGTTTAGTAGTAGACACAGTGTCATGAGTACGCTTTGCACAATGACACTAATATTAAATGGTAAATATAACACAGTAGAACAAAAAAGTGCTTATTTTGCATTTGTTTATTTGTATGTTGCATGTCTAGAAGTGAAGCATGTTTACATAAGTGCAGAAATTAATCGAAAAATTCTTTTTTGGTAGGAAATGACATTTAAAGATATTTGTGAATGTTTTGGTAAAAATGTTTTCCATTGTATGCTGAATTATCACTGCGTCATATGCATGAATAATAATATCATAATTCAGTTGTCATTTTCTGTGGGTTTTAGTGGGCTTTAGTGGGTCTTGAGCCTGGTGTTTTTATCTTTAAATCCAGTACTTGAGTCAAGTACAGCTTTGACTGTACACTGCATGGTTTTGATAGCACTATTATAAACCCTACCAACCCCCACCCCACCCCACAAAGTCCAAAGTAATAAAGTTCCCCTTCTACACAATTTGAGTTACTGTATCCTATTTTATTTCGTTTTCAGTTCATTACTCTCAGTTCTTATTCAGTTCTTACTCTCCAACAGACACACATATAGATTATTTGGATGTACTATACTATTAAGAATCACTGAATAAATTCTCATTATAGATACAATGAGGCATTATTATGACGATGAATGTATAATACATGCCCAGCTATGTGTGATGCTGTTGAGTAAATATTATCAAATTTTCATTATCTATAGTAAATATATCAATTTCATTATAATTATATACGTACTTCATGTCTTTATTGTTATATTAATTTAACTGTCATATATAACCCTTATAGTGAATGAAATATTAGGTTTAAATAAATGCATTAAGGGTCATCTATGACAGAATAATAAAGAGTTGTCTAGAATTAGCAGAATTGCTGCCACCTTTCCAGATTAGATTAAGCATGTCTGTTTTAATTTTTTTATTTTTATTAATGTATTATTATTGTTATTAATAATAATATTATTATTGTGATTATTATTATTATTTTGCTCGTTTCATTTAGTAAATTGAATCTGGAAATTTTCTTTGCCATCCTCATCTTTGATATTTTTGTCGTATTAGTAGAATAAAGCATGGGAATTTCATTCTGATTTGTTTTCCTCTGTAAATGTGATTAATTTATTACTTGTTTACTTTGGTCTGATTCAGGGGTGCTTCCTTTGCTGTGTTACCCCTTATCATGAGCACCTGGTGCTGGATTTAAAATGCTTGTCATCTGTGAAATGTAATCTAATGTAATGAGTGAGTCTGTTTTGTACTAAACCCTAGGAGCCCCAGCGAAACCCAAAGAGTCCCAACCCAAGACTCAAGAGCCTCCGACCGTATCAGCATCTAGTGCTCCAGCCCCAGATTCTGTCACAAAATCAACTCCTTCCCCTACTCCTCCACCCACAACCCAGCAGCCCAAAGCCCACCCTCAAGCTTCACCCACTCCAGCACCTGGAAAACCAACAGATTTACCCCCAAAGCCCCAGGTTCCTAAACCACTTCCTCCAAAGCCTGTGCCTCCAGTGCGCAGAAACTCCAAGCCTCAGCTTCAGCCCAAGCCCCAGACCCCACCTTTAGCAAAGGCCCAGGCTAAAGTCCTGCCTGAACCAGCAGAGCAGGGTCAAATCCAGACCGATTCAGCTCCACCACATGTTCAAGCCTCACCCAAAGCACCTACTAAAAACCAATCTCCCACTAAACCACAGGTCCAAACCAAACCTGTGCCTAAAGAGCAAGCCCAGGTCGAGGCTCCAGTTCAGAATGCGGCCCCTTCTGAATCAACACCCTCGGTCTCTGCACCTACTGCTGTAGAGGAACAGCCTGCAGCACAACAGAAGTCATCGCATCCTTTCTTAAAGTAAAGTCTATACTTAATGCACTGATAGAAGTTCTCTTGGGCAACATTTAGCTTAGCCATCACTGAAGATTTAACTGTCCACGTAAATTCAGAGTTGGTGTCCAAAAGTTACTTCAATATTTACGATGGAAATCAGGGGATATTTGACTTGCAGGTTTGGATGTGCAGGTGTTTAAGTCTATTTTCAGGGAGCCCCAACCAGATTAGGAAAATCACATGCATGTCGTTTCCTCAAAGGTTGCAAGATTTTTCCAGAGTAGAAGCATCCGATTCCCACCATTCAACACAAGCACTCCCTCTAAACCTGAAAACACACAGAGGTATAATAGTCCTAGTTGTAATTATCACATGAATCCCTGCAAATTTGGTTGAATTGAACACCATGGCATCTACCCTCATTATTCAGTAGCTTATAAAATAGCACTTGATCCAGCACATCCTATTATTTTACATTTTTCATGTATTAAGCACTAACAATTGTTTCTGCTTTTAACATAATATAGCCACAAGATACAAAATTGAGTTAAATTGTGGGTGCTTCTATAAATAAATTCAAATTTATTGTGCTTAAAGCACACTTTAAGTGTAGTTCATAAATTTATCCAAAGAAAAAACCATGGCAAGCACTTTAAAAGGAAAACACTAGTGATTAATTCACAGTGTTCATTAACAGTGCTACATAAAATAAGTAGTGGCCTCAAATGGCTACAGTTTATTATTATTATTATTAGTAGTAGTAGTAGTAGTAGTTATTATTATAAGACAGTGGTGGTGGACTTTTATGCCTTCTCACCCAAGTCAGGCAAGAAAAATGTGCTAAATTCAAGATCAGATTCATGCATAACTGATTGATGCCTGTGTTTTACTCAAACGTCACACCACTTGCGTAACACAACATGTGTAATTTCAGTACTAAATACTCGTGTGTAACTCAGCTTTGAACATGGCTCATTGTGTAGCATTTAGTGAGATTAGACATGATAATGCTCTTAAACAAAACTTTCTGTCTTGTTGTTTGTGTCTCTTTTTCAGTAAATCCCAGTCCCTGACCAATGCCTTCAATGCCTTTGGTGATACCTTCCGTTCCAGCAATGAGGACGAAGCCAAGGCCGAGACCATTCGAAACCTGCGGAAGTCTTTTGCCAGCTTGTTTTCTGACTAGTGACAAGTTTATGGTTGAGAATTTGTTGGCTGTGGACTTGATTGACAAGAAGTGTGTCCTGGTCTGAGGTTAAGTCTGTGTAGCTGTAAAACATTGTACCCTCCTCCCAACTCTGCTGTAAATGTTCGAATGTCAATAAGCAAGTGGAGTGTGATGTACAGTGATTGTTCTGGCAAAGTTTTCTGTGAGATTTGCACTGGACTGAAACGTTTGCCATGTGTATAAGGAGGAGGCCGGCAATGTTCCGATGCATGGTTTCGAGTAAACGGATGTATAAGGCAATCAAGAGAGAAGAGCCTGATGTGTGCTGATGTCGTCTGTTATAATACCCCTTGATGTTGTAGCCTTATTGTAGAAGTGTACTTCAGTTGCCCAAAGATAAAATATCTGTGAGTAGTTTCTCTTGTCTCTTCCATGCAGTGTGTATATCTAGTTGATCTGTTGTAATATGAAATAGTTCAACAATACCTCGACGGGACCTTTATACAAGCACTTTCCGATCCAAGTTTCCTACAGTATGCAGTGCTTGGACGGGTCTGATTTTAATGCAGTAGTGACGTTTCAGTGGAATGCCTGATGTTTTTGGTGTGGCTTGGGTTCCTCATGTATCACCATGTTAAATTAATCATGAGTGCCATGTAGTATCCTTACATATCGTATTGTACTGTATGTTCAGCATCTCAGGAGGTTAATTTATTTCTGGTGTCATATATTGTTCATGTTGTGTTTTCTTTGGTCTGAGTGTTACTGTTTTGCATGACGCTGTGACAGTTGTTTTTCTGTACAGGTGTCAATAAATATGTGGCACTTCATTCCACTAATTCAGTGTTGCTCGGTATGTGCATGTCCATTATTACTCGAGTTAAATGGTTTTATCAACATGGAAACTTTCTTTATTAATGGGAGACATGTTTGGTCATTATGTGTATGCATAGAAGTGCCAACATTGTTAAAAATCCTGTCTGGCAGAAGTTTTTTCCAAATACCGGAGTATATGTATGCAGAAGAAATTGCTAGATTTTTAAATTTATTTTATTAATTCATATGTTTACCAAGCAACAGTAGGAAAGAGTGAGGCAAAAATCCAGTGTCAAGGCTACTCAATAATTAGCTCTATTTAGCACTACTCAATTAGCTGTTTTATTTTTTAGACAGAGACCACAGTCCTGCCTTCTTGCTTTCTGTGCTTGGGGTACAAGCAGATGTGTGACGTAAATTCTTATTCGTAAACGTAATCTGATATCATAAATTCAAAATATAGTCTCAACCAAAAGAAAACAGTGGAAGAAAATCAAGACGTCTCAATAGAAAAGACCATCATTCTTTTGTTTTCAGTCAATTATAAATTGCCAATGCCAAGATACCACTATTGGGCCCTTGGGAAGGCCCTTAACCCTCAGATGTATAAATGAAATAAATGTAAGTCACTCTGGATAAGTGCGTCTGACAAATGCCATAAATGTAATGTAAATAAATGTCATATAAATCCACCACAGAAGCTGTAGCTAACTCTGACTATGAAATAAGGTTGATTTTGGGATTCAAAATATCCATCTGAGGTTGATTCAATCATGTGTATCTATGTATACTGGTTTATGTTGAATACGAACTTAAATCTTTGATCTCTTTAAGGATGATACAATCTTTCATTCATGCATTCATTCATTCATTCATTATCAGTAATCACTTTATCCTGGTCAGGGTTGCAGCGGGCAACTCTGGGTGCAAGGTGGGAGAATTTGCCCTGGATGGGATGCCAGTCCATCATAGACACAATGCACACACACATGCATACACTCATTCAGACCTAGGGCCAATTTAATGAAGCCAATACACCTACCCACATGTTTTTGGGCAGTGAGATGAAATTGGATCACTTAGAGGAAACTCACACAGGCATTCACATGAGTTCAGGATTGAACCCAGGATCCTGGAGCTGTGCTACCCACTGCAACGCTTTGCTGCCCTGATCAAATTCTGGGTTTTTTTCTTTTAACTTCCAGTAAATAAAGCCGAGCATTAGTACACTGGCCTTGTTTCAGACAGGATATACACGTGGAACTGATTTGTGTAGTTGATGTCAGGATAAAGCAATGTCACAGACCTCGATAACCTGTCGCATCACTAATTTTGAAACATAGACATATTGTAACATAATATTGGCATTATTAGAGATGTTTAATAAATGCTTATTTAAGGATTCGAAACAGCTAGAAAAAAAATGTACAGATGGTTGAGACAAGAAACACAATTGAAATTGGCTAATGTCCTGTTAAATAGCACAGAATATGTTAAATCCATCTACAATTCTACAATGTGCACTGAAAAAAAAACAACGTTATGTTCACAAAACTGTTGCTTAACCACTTTACACCTGTGGCTGCTGTAACCATTCATATTGATTACTGGTGCTGATTTGCATCCCATTAAACCCATTAACACCTGGTAAAAACAAAATTCCACCTGTAGTATCATTTATTTCAAATGAAAATTGTAATCATGGTTTTATAAATTGTGGACACATTTGAAGCACAAAAGGGTGATTTATGTTGTAGCTCATTCAACATTTTTTGTATGTAAAATAGAACAGGCAAATGAAATATAAACACACATAGAACCGTGAGTAGAATCACTAATGATATGTATACAGTAGGTCAGTGGTTCCCAAACTTTTCCAGGGCAAGGCCCCCAAATGGCATTAACATTTGACCGAGGCCCCTCTTTTGCAAGATGTCTCTAAAAGACATTAAAAATACAGACTTCTGAATATATATCCTCATTTTTTATTAATACTTACATCTTACATCACATTACATTGGGAATTGATTGTGTGTGTGTGTGGTTGTCTGAGTGTGAGAATTTATTTTTTACACCAAATTGTTGAGGACCCCTGGGCGCCCCCTGGAAGCCCCCAGGAAAATAATAATAATAATAATAATTATCAATTTGTATAGCGCTTTTTTACAATGGTACATTGTCTCAAAGCAGCTTTGCAGAAATATCATTTTTACATTTACAAGCGACTTACTAATGAGAGCACATTCACACACCAATGGTAGCAGAGCTGCCAGCTTGACATCACTGGAAATATCACTGGAAAATCACTGCATTAGGTTACAATAAATATCCTGGAAGGTGTGTACAAGTCATTATCGTGACATTTACAGCTAATTTTCTATTAGACAATTTTATGATCCGTATTGTAATGTACGAAATGTAATTACAAGGGCGGCTGTGGCTCAGTCGGTAGAGCGGGTTGTCCACTAATCCGCTAATCGTAGGGCTGGTGGTTCGAATCCCGGCCCGGGTGATCCCATGCCGAAGTGTCCTTGGGCAAGACACTGAACCCTAAGTTGCCCCCGATGGCAAGCTAGCACCTTGCATGGCAGCTCTGCTACCATTGGTGTGTGAGTGTGTCTCATTTGTAAGTCGCTTTGGATAAAAGCGTCTGCTAAATGAATAAATGTAAAAGTACAATTCCAAATAACCTTTTGTAAAATGTACCTAAATAAAAATAAGAATGCAATGATTTGCGAATCTCATAAACCCATACGTTATTCACAATAGACCATAGAAAACAGATCAAATGTTTAAATTGAGGAAATGTACCATTTTACGAAAATAAATCAGGTAATTTTGAATTTGATGGCCGCAACAAGTCTCCAAAAATGTTCTCGTTAAAAATTCTGCCTTTACGTTTGACAGTTATGAATGTATGTCGTGGTCTAAAGATATATAGGTTTGACGTGTTGTACATTCTGAGATGCTTTTCATCT
>JAFFST010005962.1:10018-20355 GCA_022414735.1 Noturus placidus
TCTAAGGACTCTGGACTCCATTTCCCATCAGCCACCACAAGTCACATGGTTTTCTGCACCTGATTCATGTTTTGGTTAATGAGCACTGGTGGGTATATATAGTTGGGTTTTTCACTTAGTCTGGGTCTTTCGTGGAATGTAATTGTGTTTAGACTCTTGTTCTATGTCTCTCGGTGTTCTGTGTCATGCCCGTGTTTTTCATGTTTAGTCTTAGTGTTAGATTCATGCCATAGTGTTAAGTGTCATAGGGTTAGTGTTTTTGTCTTTGTTTTGATTTCTCGTAAAATAAATATCTAAGAAATCCAGCGATTGCATCCGCCTCCTTTACGCGAACGTGACACAAGGCACATTGTTTTTCTAAGGATTCAGCTTATTATTATTATTCTGGTGAGGTTGTCTATGGCAGCCCACAGAACCGTGTGGTAAAAATTTGTGAAATTTGGCACACAACTTCAGGACGCATTCAACTACAAATACACCAAATCAGGGCCCCAAGCTCCAAAAACTCTAGCACCACAAATACAAATTTCAAAGTATGTTCATGCCCATAACATTTGAACTGTGTGGCCAAAATTAAAACCCTAGACTCCTTGAATTATGCTCAGTTCAATGGAACCTATGGTGTCAAACTCCTCCCACAAAATATGTCCAAATGTAACCAAATCTTGCTCACAAAATCTTCAGACCAATCCGCACAAACGTTATCAAATAGAATTTTGATTTCCAAAACCATTCGTTTGTAAGCCAACAAATCTGGCTATGAAATCACAAATCAGGAAGTGACACTGTGTCTCATCAATGACTTTACGCATTTTCATGAAAGCTGAGCTTGCTTTTCCACTGCTGGTTAGTGCCGCCTCAACTTTGGTGACATACCTGAAATAAATGCTCACTGCTAATAAATCCTTCTGCCTACACACATAAACAAGGTATCATTTGAAGATTCAAAATTACCCAGACTGATATTATATTATATATACTAATCAAAAAAACACTTCGTTCCCTTTATTTTTTTGAGCAGTATATAAATATATATATATGTATACAGTATGTCACAAAAGTGAGTACACCCCTCACATTTTTGTAAATATTTGATTAAATCTTTTCGTGCGACAACACGGAAGAAATGACACTTTGCTACAATGTAAAGTAGTGAATGTACAGCTTGTATAACGGTGTACATTTGCTGTCCCTTCAAAATAACTCAACACACAGCCATTAATGTCTAAACGCTGGCAACAAAAGTAAGTACACCTCTAAGTGAAGCTGTCCAAATTGGGCCCAAAGTGTCAATATTTTGTGTGGCCACCATTATTTTTTAGCACTGTCTTAACCCTCTTGGGCATGGAGTTCACCAGAACTTCACAGGTTGCCACTGGAGTCCTGTTCCACTCCTCCATGAAGACATCACGGAGCTGGTGCATGTTAGAGAACTTGTGCTCCTCCACCTTCCGTTTGAGGATGCTCAATAGGGTTTAGGTCCGGAAATATACTTGGCCAGTCCATCACCTTCACCCTCAGCTTCTTTAACAAGGTGATCATGCTGGAATACTGCCCTGTGGCTCAGTCTCCGAATGGAGGGGATCAACTTCTTTGGTCGAGCTCTTGGTGAAGTAATGGAAACATTTCTGGTATTCCCTCTTGGAGCTTGTTTGAGCATAGCACTATCTTCCTCGAAAAAGCAAAAGCAGAGTGAACAGTCTGTGTTTCATGGGGCGGGCTTTGATGTAATTCACAACTTGTATAACTTCTTGTAATACCTGGTTAAGCTCGTCGTCAAGCCTCTTCGTGACGAGAGCCTCACGGTGTGGCATACAGTGTGTAGCAACTGCATTTGGGGCTTTCAGTTTGATACGAGCGGTTACTCCAATGCTCTTCCCGGTCATGGCGGCGGCCCCGTCCGAACACACCCCCACACAACGAGACCAGTCAAGTCCATTAGACTCTATATACTCATCCAAAACTTGAAATATATTTCTCCCACTGGTTCTACCTTCAATGGCTTTGCAAAATAGAATGTCTTCAACAAACCGTTCCTGGGAAATGAACCTGATGTACACAAGCAGTTGAGCAGCATTAGATACATCCGTGCTCTCATCCAGCTGAAGCGTGAAATGTTCACTGTTTCTCACCTGCTCCAAAAGTTGAGCGGACACATCTTCAGCCATTTCACCACTCCGTCGGTATACGAAATTATCAGAAAGTGGAACTGCGTTGATTTTCCGAGCAGCATCATCACCAAGCAGTTCTCTTACAATGTCTTTGGTAGCTTGTTAAATTAGATCTTCTCCAATTGTGTGTGGCTTCTTGGCACGAGCTATGTGGTATGATGCCAAGAATGATGCCTTCAATGCCCTTTCAGGGACAGTAGCTTGCTGCACGAATATGGTGGACTGTCTAGCCAAATTTGCTTCTCTTCGTTTGAAAAAGTCCATTGTCTTTTCAGCCTCTGTTGGGTGCTTTTTCTTCAAATGACGCTGAAGTTTAGAAGGCTTTAAACATTCGTTGGAGAGAATCTCCAGGCAGAGAACGCATTTCGGGATCTCATAGCCATTCTTATGTGCTACAGTAAATCCATACTTTATGTATGCAGCCTCATACTTGCAAGTTTTATTTGGGCATGAGGTCTTCCTTTTTTGGCAGCAGAGCTTGGGTCAGGTGGGCTGTTGGTCTTGTCGTCAGGGCTTTTTCTTTTTAAAAACGTGTCCGTTTCTTTTGAGGTAGCTGGTAGTAGTTGATATATATAGCCGCGGCCCCCACTTTGAAAACTACTGGCCTAGGCCATCTTTATGTACAGCAACAATTCTTTTTTTTTGAGATCCTCAGAGAGTTCTTTGCCCTGAGGTGCCATGTTGAACTTCCAGTGACCAGTATGAGGGAGTGTGAGAGCGATGACACCAAATTCAACACACCTTCTCCCATTCACACCTTGTAACACTAACAAGACAATATATATATATATATATATATATATATATAAATATATATATATATATATATATAAATATATATATAAAATATATATATCCTCTCTTTCTCAGGATATACCATATATACAGTTGAATAATCATTTTAAGTTAAAACTTGTGAAATCCAGACTTTGAATTCTACGTAATGAAGACAGGTTCTCTGACCAACATAACTACAGGTGATCTATTTATTAATAAAATTACATGTTTAAATACTGTCAAAATTCTTTTTTATTTTTTGTAAAATTTTAAACTCATAATCAGTAAAGGTTATATTGACATTAAGTGCTTCAGTTCAAAGGTGCTGGCTGTGCATTCTTTATGATCTAATTTTATGCTCATTAGTTTACTAAAACAAACTTCCTGAATATTTCTACACTGCTCAGGGAACAAACACAGTCTCAATATTGTGGAACCTAGGTGACGACGAGTGCAGCTAGCAGAGATCGGTTTAGCCTGTTTGTCTACTCAATGGCCTTGGCTCTGGATTGTCACCGCTCAACTAGGCCTGTTCTGAGACTGTGTGTTATGCTGCCAGAAATGAGAGCAGCACCTTTCTGAGTGGGATAGATACCGCCCTGACCTAACAGGCCAGCCTTGCCCTCAAAACTACTCCAATTATCTTTAAAGCTCTCATTGTTTTGGGAGCACCACCTTGACATCGTCAGCAGTTCAGCGACCATAACCTTCTGTACTTAAATGCCTAAAACTCATGAAGGGAATGAAAAAAACATGAAATTGGCTCGAACTATGGAAACATTGGTCCTATTGACTTAAAAATTTGCATGTATTTTCTCAGTCAAAGGTTCTATCAATATTTATGATGACAGTCATGTATCTCAAAAAAGATGGCTCAATATCTGAGCCACCATTAGCCACCATTAGCCAATTCAATTTTAGCACTTAACATGGTTAAGGCTGATTGGAATGAAACTTGCTGTACTTGCTTGACTTATGGCCCCAAATGAGAAAATTTAAACTAATCAGCACATGTTTTTCATGCAGAAAAATGTTATATATTGCAAGAACTCTTATCATTTTATGGAGCTCCTTATTCAGAATAACTTTGCCTCAGGAACCATTTGAGTCAGTCAAACTTTCATTCATTAAATTTTAAAAAAATATATTTGCAATTAATTAAAAAACATACTTTTGCAAATCAACCCAGTGCAGGACACTTATTTGAACTCCTTAGATCAATAATTATTTAAAAAAAAAAACTTTTGATTAACTCTCAAAATGGCAAAGCAGTAGCAGGGGGGTCGCAGGAAAACTTTTATTTTAAACAATTGTACACAGAAGTTCACAGAGAAGCCACTGGTAGATTTTTGGAAATCCGTGCATGCCAACTACCAAGAACTGAGTGACATGGCATTGAAAAAAACTCCTCCATTCACAGATTAATAACCACTGCTTTAGCCTGCTGTCATGCACCCAGTCTGCCTTGATCGGCAAAACAATTTCCGCCATTGTGATTTCTTTTTTTTTTTTAAACATACTTTTGCAAATTTATCCTAGACTTTTGAATGAGAGTTGATACCTCCACAATGCTTTGGCATATTGACAGAAAACTCTGTGTGTCTTATAATAATTTGACCTAAGGGGTCATGAGCAGTTTCCAAACTTACTGGTCACAAGATAAGAAAAATTGCTCTTTTTTATTATAATTTCTATATAATTGTTGTGATTTCATTGATGTGATATCTGAAGATTCAGTGAATCATACCAAGTCAAATTGTAACCAGTTTTACTTTGTTGGCCATTTTGGGCATCGGCCATTTTGAATTGTGCGTTAAGATGCTGTACTTTAAATCGGCCACCGCTATCAGGTTTTACATGTATGTAAATGATTGCATCTTATGCAAGGTTTCACACACACATGTTATTCATATAATATATTACACAGTCCATACAGGATTTTGCAGAGTTATTTTGTGATTGATGTGGCCAAAAATGCATGGGCGTAACCACGCATTCTTTGGGGGGCCGTGTCCCCCCCCAATATACAGTACAAAATATTTTCTATATGTCCCTATTTAATTAACCCTGCCAATAGATCTGTCTTTTCTTCATACAGTGCCTTGCGAAAGTATTCGGGCCCCCTTGAACTGTTCGACCTTTTGCCACATTTCAGGCCTCAAACATAAAAATATAAAACTGTAATTTTTTTGTGAAGAATCAACAACAGGTGGGACACAATCATGAAGTGGAACAAAATTTATTGGATATTTCAAACTTTTTCAACAAATAAAAAACTGAATTAGTGAAATTGCAACTTCACAAAATTGTTTTGCATGGTCTTTCACAGTGATGTTGGTAAATGAGACATTTTACTCGCGTGAATCTAAGAGGGCTTAGGTATTCTGAGGACATCACATGACATGTCTTGAAACAAATCAGCAACAAATCTGTGGTAATTCTGAAAAATTGCAAGCTCCTCCAAATATTGCGGAGTTTGCTTGATTTTGTGCTCATTTTTGCAATTGCAAAATCCTGGAGGGACTGATTAGATCTCCAAATACTAAACAATTTTGTCCCCAAGAACCACTGGTGTCAATCAAATAATTAAATATTCGTCATTACTTCTTTTAAAAACTTACTTTTTGCTAACTAATCCTAAATTTTACTCAACCTCAATCTTCAAGTACAATTGTCTGGACTTCCTATGTCAAACAAACAAAAAAATGTTGAACTTTAGTCTTTGGATACTATAAAAGGGTCGTTTAAATATATGGGCATGAAGAAGCGTACCCAAAAGCCTATCATTCCAAAACAAAACCTCAGAACTTCATGAAATTAGGTAGCACATGCATCCTATTATTCTAAAGAAGCATGCAAAATTCTATCGAGGTCAGGCAATAGATGGCACAATAACAATAACAAAATACTATATTTCTGAAGTAATTTGCCTGAAATTGCTGGATTTTATTTGTTTTGTCTCCAGTTTAAGTGCTTACACACTTGCTAAATAATACATAATATCTTTTTATGCATGCTCTTAAAGTGCTCGAAGCCCGATAATTACTGCTTGCAGCTATATTTATTATACTTTTTTTTTCTGCCATAAAACTGAATGCGTCACTGAATATGACCACAAGCACACCAAAATGACTGTGAGGTTATATTTCTACAACGCTTTGATGTATTGGCATGTATTGCTTATAACCAGGAGCATTAGCTGGACCGTTAATCATCTGGTGCTGAGCCCAGATTCATCTCCATCAAAAAATGTTTTCAAATTTACTTACATATTTAAAAAAATAAATAAATAATTTTGCATGTGGTTCATTTACACATGACACATATTAACTTCTATATAGACTGTTTTCATGCATTTTCTTTTCTTGTATATGAGGGCTAATTGCTTAAAAAATGTGAAGACTGGACAAAAAGTATGATTGGATTTACCCTAAAACTTGTCTCAGGAGTTATCACATTTGCAGGACTACCAGACAGTAAAAAATTTAACTTTTTGGTTATCTAACACAAGACTAAGCTAGACTGGTGTTACTAGCCAAGGGTAGGTACAACTAAGCTATCATTGTATGGGTGTAGTTGGCACAGTGCCATGTAAAGTCCTTATGCTCTGCTCATATCATGTTCACATAACTTGGAACTCATGTAAACATTTAAATACGTTGTTTTCCTGGGTCAGAATGAGATGTTATTGTTTCAGTTTTAACTCTTTTACTGGTAAAAACAAAACAAAAACAAAACCCAAACAAACAAACAAAAAATATCCATTTTTGCTCATGCTAACTGACTGTGAGCTAGTGTTTAGCAGAATTTAGACCTGTCAGCCAATAAGACGTGAGTATTTTAGCATATTGTCCTGTAAACCCTGTCTGATTGGTCTTGAAGCCGTTCACTGAAAACAAAATACAACACTCCATTCACTGAAGATACAAAATTACAACACTGCTGTCTTCTTTTACTGATGTTCAGTGATGTAGTGACAAACTGCTCCAAGTGGGGAATTATTTGGGGTTAAAGAAAAAAATCTTCAGGGCTACAGCCCCGAATGCCCAGGCAAGGTTATGCCTCTGCTTATAATTTCTGTATAATTTGTCCTAAAATCATGGACGTGGTATCTTTAGATTCAGTGTGGCATACGGAGTCAAGTGATACCCAATTTTACTATGTCGGCCATTTTGGTCATCAGCCATTTTGAATTGATTGTTAAGAGGCTGTATTTTAAATCGACCACTGGGAGGTGCTATCACGTTTTACATGCGTATAAATGGCTGTATAGTCATTTATATAATATATTAGACCTCCCAATACTTAACAACTTTGCCTCAAGAACCACTGGTGACAAATCATTAAATATTTGTGTTTTAAATTAAAAAAATTGTGATAATTTTTTTTTTTTGTGAACTAGTATTACATTTTTCAACATCAACAAGTACAATTTTCTGGACTGTCTAATTTTGTACTTCATTCTTAGGATTGATTTAACAGGGTCATTTAAATATATTGGCATAAAGTGTACTCAAAAGCCTATAATTCTTAAACAAAACCTCAGAATTTCATGAAATTACGTAAACCTATGTATCTTATGATTCCAAAGAAACATGTAAAATTCTATAGAGATCAGGCAATAGCTAGACACTATGACAGTTATAAATTTTAATAAAACCATTATATTTCTATGGTAAATTACTTAAAATAGCTCCAATTGTGCTTACATGCGTGCAATTAATACATATCTTTTTTTGCATGTACTTAAAGTGCTTGAACCCCAATAATTGGGGGCATTTAGGGCGGCTGTGGCTCAGTCGGTAGAGCGGGTTGTCCACTAATCCACTACCCGTGAGGTTGGCGGTTCGAATCCCGGCCCGGGTGACTCCACATGCCGAAGTGTCCTTGGGCAAGACACTGAACCCTAAGTTGCCCCCAATGGCAAGCTGGCAGCTCTGCTACCATTGGTGTGTGAATGTGATCTCATTAGTAAGTCGCTTGTAAATGTAAAAATGATATTTCTGTAAAGCTGCTTTGAGACAATGTACCATTGTAAAAAGCGCTATACAAATTGATAATTATAATTATAATTGCTGCTCCAGATATATTTCTTCTTTTTCCTCTTATTATTAATATTAAAGAATAATGCTGATCAAACTGTAGGTCAAACAGATGTGAAACATGATCAGTAGGTAGTACTCCTTTTCACTACTCCAACATGAGAGGAAAGCCTGAGCAGCCTAATAGTGCACCTTGTTATATTTTGACCTGTATCTCATGACCTGTGGGTTACATAGTTATTTTTCCTCTGATTCCTCTGCTATTTATGAACTAATTTATAACTAGAATTGGATTTATAACTAGAATTTCTCTCACAAAGTTTATCTAATGTATTCTGTCATAAATAAGGCATTCAATAATTACATAATTCAACATCAGTAATTATAAAAACAAACAAAGAAACAAACAAACAAAAAAAAAACATACTGAGATTTGTAAATAATGTGGCCACCGTATGTCAATCTGCCCCAGTGGGGTGGAGCTAAATTTGCTCAACCAGCTGAATCTCATAATTGAACGTTGACAAGATACCGAGGACCTGTTAAAAGTTTGGGGTGTGGGTTTATAAAGGGCACAGTTAAATTTAGATAACAGTACCATATTTTAGATAACGGCACTGCATCTATGTGGTAATATGTATGGGATTTCCGATGATGTGTTGACTACATTTATTATTAAAAATGGCTGCCTTTGGCTAGTTACTAGAAGCATCCTCCAGTTCTCTCTGCAACCTCATGTGAAATGGCCACTGAGAGGAGAGGGCACCAACTCATGTCTTCAATGTTTTGATTATAGAAATTTCTTAAAAAAAAAAAACGTGGGTGGCGCTAAACAAGCAAAAATGCTAATTCCTTGGCTCACTTTACTTATTTTTTTTTTACTTGTTTAGCTCCACCAGCTTACTTAAAAAAAAAGGAAAGATCTTCATAATATACAATGGTAACAAGTATATATTTTGTAAAATGTGCAAGATTGCTCATGCTGTGTGAATGTTGGTGGCCTTGACAGTATGTCAGGAGATCAGCAATGTCTGAAATACTCACTCCAGCCCATCTGGTACCAACAATCATGCCATGTTAAAAGTCACAGGGATAATACGTTTTCTTCATTCTAATATTTGATGTGAACATTACCCAAAGTTCTTGACCTGTGTGTGGTGGTGGTGTTTGTTTTATTGTTGTTTTTTTTTTTTGCATTCTGCTTCCGCCACATGATTTGCTGATTAGATAACGGCATGATAATGGCATTACATTATTTTTTTCCTCGTTTACCTTTATTCAATTCTCTATTTTATTACATTCTTTTATTGTATTTTTACAGCAAATCTACACTGTTACACAAGCTGTACACTCACTACTTTACATTGTAACAAAGTGTCACATGCACACACATTTATATATATATTCCACTTTCACTGACTTACCAGCATCAGTTCTGATCATTACCAAACCTTCATTCATTTTCAGAATTTTAACCCTTAAATGCCGGTTTCTTTACAGAAATCTTCAAAGCTCAGTAACCTTCTCTGACTCATATACATGGGGTGGGATTTGTGATTTCCAGTATAATATAATTTCTTTCTTTCAAACTGTTCACACACACAACATTTTCGGTACACACATACAAACCACAACTCTGATATCCATACAAACACACCCACACAATTACAGCTGCATTATTTATTCAGCTGGTCTGCAGTGCTCTATAATACAGCAGAATCAGAAAAAAAGAAAAGCATGTACAGGTACATCTCAAAAAAATTAGAGTATCATGGAAAAGTTAATTTTCTCCCCATAATTTAAATAAAAAAGTGCAACTTTCATATATTGTAGACTCATTACACAAAATTAAATAGTTAAAGCCTTTTGATGTCTTAATCTTGATTACGGCTTACAGCTCATGAAATCAAAAATCCAGTATCTCAAAATATTACAATAAAGTATTTATAATACAGAAATGTTAAACTTTTGAAAAATATATTAATTTATGCACTCAATATTTGGTCAGGGCTCCTTTTGCATGAATTACTGCATCAATTTACATTGACATTAATTCATTTAGCAGATGCTTTTATCCAAAGCGACTTCTAAACGAGGAAATACAAGCAAAACTATATATCAAGCAGAGAACAATACAAGTAGTGTTACCATGCAAGATTTATAATTGAGCTCTAGAGAGGCAAAGTGCACAGAGTAGAGGTGTAAGAGCCAGAGTAAGTGTTTTTATTAAATTTTTTTAAATAATGTGGGGTTGGAAGGAAGCCGTCCGAATGAAGAAGGAGGCCTTCCGGGATGTGTTATCCCGGTCGACTCCAGAGGCAGTTGCAAGGTACCGACAGGCCAGAAG
>JAFFST010005964.1:7185-19423 GCA_022414735.1 Noturus placidus
TATATATATATATATATATAAAAATGTGTTGCTTCCACCATTATGAGATGAGCAATATGCATGCTAGTGGATGTTTTGTGGTATAAACTATAACGGCCGGATATACTGTAACCTTTATTGTCGACTAAAATTTAATTTCTAAAACATAGCTCGAAAATTGATTGACTGCACCTTTAAAAGCTATTTAAGTTCCATTTTAAACGGTTAATGGCAGATTAGCAAGTCTGAGGATACAACAAAGAGGGAGCGGTTATAAAAGAGGTTTGTCTTTGGTGAATAAATGAATGTATTTAATGCAGGAAGATTAATCTCCAGCCAACATTTGCACAGGAAACGCAGCTAGCGTGATCGCTGTAACACTGGAATTTAATGCAGGTAACAATCACTAGCGTTACAAGAATGTGTGTGTGAATGTAGTGCGAATAATTCAGCCATACTGAAGTAATAAAAAGGCAAGAATTTAATGCATGTTATCTTAATGAATTAAAAGTCTACAATGATTATTTAGGTATAAAACAAGCAGATCTTACCCGAGAGCTTGGGTGTTTCCTGGGCCCAACAACCAAAGGCCAACGCAAACAACAGGAGCAGGGGACACAGACCCATACTGCCCTGAGAGAGAGAGAGAGAGAGAGAGAGAGAGAGAGAGAGAGAGAATATTTCATTTCCTTTCTCTATATCAAAATTCATGTTTTTAATGTCAAGCAGCCAATCATCAGACCTCACTCTTTTCCCCTCTGACTGATAAAGCACATGTACATTAAACTTGTGTTTATGTTAGATTCTAAATATGAAAAGTTGTCCGGTTTTAAAACGTAAGCATGAATCTTGTTGCAAAAGGAAACAGGAAAAGGGGGTCTGGTTTGATTCTGGCTAGATTCACCAAGGCCAAGATATAAAACCATGCTAATGAATGAAATTGTTCAAATTCAATATTTAATAAAATAACCAGTAAAGAAACCAGTTATAATGGAGCTGGTTGGCGTTATCAAACTACTGACCATACTCTTAAAAAATAAATCGATCATGACCCAATCAATGTATTATGATGCTACGCTAGGACACTACACTAAGATACTATTACAACTGCTACTACTGCTAGGGAACTAGATTACTCTGACGCGCTTGGCTGCACTGATTGGTTAGGAAGGAAATAGCAGTCTTGCACTTTAGTGGTTTTTAGTGTTCAAGCACCAAACCACTCTGAGTGAAGGCATGAGGTTTAGAACCCACAGCACTTTGCTATAAGCCTATTATTTAGCAACCAGACAAGCAACACTCTGATTGCTGTAATTGCTATTGCCTTGACCACTGTGGTAACCGCTACCATAAGCTAGGCTAAGCTAGCAAGCTATGCCCAAGCCATATCGAATACAGCTGATCCAGTTAGCTGAGGAGCAGGACCCTGAGTGTGCTGCATTAGCAACAGTACAATAGATTCAGTTTGTGTGTGACAAGAGTTTGCTAGACAAGCAAAAGAGCTGAAAATGACCCCACTATCATGGTTTTTAAATTCAATGTGTGGTTCTGTGTCTCAATTATGCCATGGCATTTGGTAAGCATAGCATAGCACTGCTTTAAATGTGTTAGACAGGACAGAGAACAATTTTTGCAACTGTTGAAAATTAAGAGGACATTCTAAAATTGGTTCTAAACAGCGCTTCATTTGTAAACGCGAGGTACCTGAACGCCAACGGTGGCGTGACAGACGGACAAAAGGTCCTGGAATATATAGTCCCAACAGTGCTCCAAGCTCGTCCTACACCCGGGGTAACGGTGTACAATGAGAGACTGAAAAAATCATATTTGACTAATGTAGTGGGAGGACCGGAGGAGTCCAGTGCACATTTCCTAGGTGTTAAGCTTCACAATATGTACGAAACAGGCACAAACGTTTTGGCTTAGAACACCCGGCCTTACAAAAGTACAGTGCTGTGAAAAACGGGACGTTTGTGTTATAATTCTTTTATAAAGCGGTTGTTTAAAAGTCTACATGGTCAACGTTTCCTCTTATAACAGTGCATTTACTCGTCACCATAACATGTTATCGTAACTGATGTTAACCATATATGTATCTAACGCTGGCTGATGGATTTTATTCCACATTAATGAACTCGAAGCATTCTCCATGGAGCATGACATAAAGCGAGCAATCATTTATTAGCCGGGTTAGTGCAGGATTTGTGCAAAGGCTCTACCAACTTACCTGCAAAAAAGTGCTCTGCATCACTCACTCATTCGCACAATGATTGCCTAGTGAGAGAGAGAGAGGGAGAGAGAATGTGAATATTATGAATCTGCAAGCAGACAGATTCTCTCATTTGCTCAGGGCAGGTCATGCTAACACAGACATTTTCCAACTAATAAGACACTGTAGGCATGTGCCAACTTGTCAATTCTTAAAACTCTAAAGGAAACTTATGGGGCGACATTTTGACGCACGCAGCTGCTTTTGTGCAAATTCTGAATTGTGAAATAAAATCAGACTGCAAGCTCTCGACATTTAGAAAAGCCTCATGATTATTTCAAAATGATTTTAATCTTGTCGGACTTATGGTATGCTTTTTATTAAACAAAACATGTAGATGTGATTCTTCTTCTGTTAAAAAATGCTTATATAAAAAAAAAAAAATCTGTCACGTAAGGCTTTTTCAAAACGCAATTCATTAATCCAACATTTACTAAGACAAGCAATAATACATTTCTAAACTTGTAAGCCCTGCCCACTGAATTGATTCAGTCATTTCATAATGAGTATATACATTCACCGGCCACTTTAATAGGAATGCCTACTCAATCATGTGCAATCATGTGGCAGCAGAGCAACCCATAAAATCGTGCCGATACAGGTCAAGAGCTTCGGTTAATGTTTACATCAAACGTCAGAATGGGGAGGGGGGACCTCACTGACTTTGAATATGGTTCAAGATCCCTGACCTCAGTCTGGGTGAAAGGCAAGATCGACCTATTGAAGCGTTGAGAGAAAAAGCCCAGATTGTACTTCCGAATTTGAGGCCTTTTATCATAACTAGATAGTTGTGTTAATATAAAGTTTTAGTGTGAAGTAAATATTTGTAACACTCAGTTTGTGGATTTTATTTTAAATGTCTTGTCTTTGATGGCCTGTGACATTTTCTCCAGGTTGGGAAAGTGTGTCGTCCGACAGTGACTCGGCCCTCTTCGTCACTGTTGCAGGGCCGAGCGCTAAACCACCGAGTGTGCTTTTGGCCACTGCTTCCTTAAATAAATAGCCATCTGTAAAAGGCTTCTTGTGTTTAGCCAAAGGTGACTTACATGAAATGATACTTCAGTAGCAACCTTATTTTGAGCAGCGGGGGTTTGCGAAAAGCGATTGCAAGACCTTCAATTCTGTCTACTTTCCTAGCATGGAGAGCGATCTTTGGCGCTCGTTGTTGTGTTGCCACTCCAGATCTCCTCTTTTACACAGTGTATGTGAGCGCTTTGTTATGATCTCAGTTGAGCAGTGAAAAGAAACGTTCAGAACGTACCGAATACACTAAAACGTACGTACAATACACCAGTCCTTAAATCATAAACACATCCAAGCATCTGTGCTGACATCACCCTCCTCCTGTCTGTGTCGGTCAGAAGAACCAGACATATACACGCATACACACGCGCACACACACACACACACCACTCTGCTGCATTCGGGCAGCATTTCCCGGCTGATTCAATCTCGGATAAAGAAATCATCACAGCGACTGGGGAGATCATATTCGGTAGAACAGGATTCAAAAGCACACGTCTGACTACAGAGAACTGCGTTTCAGACACACCCCATTGAAACACACCTCATTGAGTCAGAGAGCGAATGGTTCATTTGGTAACACACAGCGTTAATCTGGTTATACACTGCTAAGAGTTTAAATGGATCACGCCAACACAGTCACTATTAACATTCAATTATTGTCCAAACGTATCTATATTATATATTAATGTCGATGATTTAATCAACTCAGAAAGCACATATCCAGGCGATATATTATTTTTTGTGTGTCGTATGGAATTTGAAATGTGTATCATATTACACCCCTGATATCAATAATAGAACATCATAAACCGCACGTACTATAGTCCGGGAGTGGTGTCTGTAGGTCTAGCCTAGTAATGGTAGTTAAGCTAGTGTAGAACGGGTCTTTATTGGCGCTGTCTACGTTCTTTGGATGACGAGACGTGGAAAATTGTCCAGAGCGAGACGGTCAGACATTCTGAAAGGGACGCTTGTGATTTAAACGCACAAAATGTAATAAAAACAATTTGATAACTTCAGCCAAATTCTCAGTCGATTCTTTGCCATTGCGATTATGATGCAAACGGTTAAATGCGGCGCACAAGGATAAAACCTTGCTTCCTCTACACATGATTCAGCAACGACTCACAGCACATGACTGACTATCATGCTGCGCGCGAGCACACACACACTGTTTCTTTGAGGGATTGTCCGTTTCAGTTTCACCAGGCAGGATTAGATTGTGGCTTTTCTGACTACTTGATTGCTTACTTGTGTGGGACTTTTTTTCTTTTCTTTTAATGCATCAGTGTAGTACATTTACATATGTACTTTTTTTTTTCCTTTTTAAAATAACCCCATAAAACCCCTTCAGTGTCTCCACACCGGCCTCAGAGGCCATGGCGTCCTGCGCACTCTCTCCCACTTCCAGCGTTTTTTTTTCACAGCTTATGTATTTTACATAATATTTTAATGCTGCCATTTATTTAATTCAACAGGAAAAGAAAGAAAGAAAGAAACAAACAAAAAAAACTCATGAAGAAAATTTGCAAAACGGCAGAGAGCCCTTCACACTTTCGCTCCGTACTCAGCACATACTCGGGGGGTGTTTGGATATGAGTGGTAACAGCTGGACAATCTTAAAAAAGACCCAATCCTGACTGCTTTGTCCCCACTTCCAGGGCCATGATAATCCCAGTCCTAATCTGTACATTCATCTTAATTTGTTCCATCTGCTTCTTCCCTCAGTGTTCTACAGATGCCAAAGATCAAGATAAATACATTACTATGCTAAATACACCAGGGGCGTAGTTTCCGAGGGGATGTAACCCCCCAATAATCCAAGCCAACAATTACAACCCCCCCATATTTATACCATGAACAACTGAAACATATAAGTAGTTTATTTTGTAACATAATTAGCATTCTAAATCAATTGAGATTGGCCAAGACGTGACATCACAACACAACATTCAGCCATGGATGTCCTATGTGAGGAGGTGGGGGGATGATTGGAGGTGTGTCAGTACAGTATATTGGATCTGTGCATTAAGTCTTCAGTAGTGACAGTAATCTAATAAACCTGCTGCTGTCTGTGTCATTAATGTTCATCACACAACTAAAGACACAGAAAATCACTCACTCACTCATTTGTCTGAATAACTTCAGTACATTTTATAACAATCACCGGAGTATGTTATACAGCTAAGTCTATTTTATTTTACATTTCATCTCTTTATTCAATTTCCGTTGAGTTTCATTCTCGAACACTACTGATAGACCTATGTGAAAAAATGTATCGTTATCGCCCACCGCAAAGCATTAGCATGTAGTGATTCCAGTCTTGAATTTCACCTAAAATGCGCTTTTCCTTTCTCCCGTTATTTCATGGAAAAAAAAAAACAACAACAAATAATTAAAAGTGGAATTTTGTTTAAAAAAAAAAAACAACAAAAACAAACGTACAGGAGCCGAGTCCAACGTAGAAGCGAGATGAGGCCCGATCATGAGCCAGATGCCAAAGATATGACAACGATAGTTACAGGAAGTCCACGTCTGCAGCGACTGGGCCGAGGTCACAAGTTTAAACACAGCGAAGCATTTTAACTCCGGAAACGATTCGGAAAAGCCTACGCCGTGATCCGAGAACCTGATAGCGGGTAACCCTTTTCACAGTATTCGGAATTATGCAAGGCAAACTACATCCATAATTACAAAGAGCAACATTTACACCACGCTTGGGTATTAACGGGAAACAGCACAAATACAGCACTGCCAAACACATGCGCCTCAGTGTGAGAACACCTGACATACCGACACAACCATAAACACACCCTTCATATGACTACACCGCAGGGTCACTAATTTTCATGTGTGCGTGTCCGTGTTGCGTCACAACGGACAATTACCCGACAAACTCTGAAACATGACCACAACCACGTCTCACCCAAAAGAACCGTTAAGATCGGTCGACACCAAACCAAATTGGCTCACTGTAAAGCAGGCTCAGGTTCAGGATAGATGTTTTCACAGTATGATATCATCTATAAAACATCAGTTTCTCAGTATATATATTAGGTGTACAACACAATGTCACTATCTGGATCTGTTAAGCGCTTCAAATATTTGCATCCATATTCGAATTTAAACCAGAAGTGGGTGTGGCCTAAACAGGAACCCAAAGGTAGCAAGTGCACCTCTTATTCATATCTATATTTCTTATATTCCCAGACCGTATCCCCTTCGAGAAGAAAATCTTACAGTATTAAAAACTGTTATCCAAGACAATATGTGGTGCTCTGAGCGAGCAAGCAGTGCTGCTTAACTAAAAGCTGATAGTCGTATCATTGAGTTCTGGTCAGAAATGTCACATTGCTCCAAATGCTTGATAGAAATTATATTTAAAAGTTAAAAAAAAAAAAAACCACACTAGGATCTTACGTCACACAGGGCTAGCGATCTAACGTCTTACAAAATAGTGGAGAAACGGTAGAAAAGAAATCATGTACAGATCTTAAAATAAGTCATAAAAAATAAGCATACATATCGACAGTCAAAATTGTTTTTAAATGTTTTTAAACACTAACCTAAAAAAAGTATATTTTAAGATGAGTAACTTACTAATACTAAGATAAATAACTTTTCTTCCTGTTTTCTTCAAAACAAAAAGTCGCATCATAACGACGTAAGCGTGCTCAGGCCTGGAACGTTAAGTGCAGTGTGAGTGCAGGCTAGCAGGGGAGCATACGACAGTCGTGCTTGGGCACGGTACAAGGCAACCGGGTCCGAGTCAGAGTACGCCCTTAGTGAGCCCTTCTTTCTTGACAGAGTAACTGGGGACCGTGTCTTCTCAACTGAGATGTCGACTTGGAGCATTATTCTCAAATGCGAGGTTGTGAACGCAAACCTGTGATTCTGAAGTGTCGTAGATGGACACAAAATATTTAACAGCGAGATTACAGCCAAGCACACATCAGAGCTAACTGCGACACAATAACAATCCTACTGGAAAGCTATAGATGGATAGATATCTACTTTATTGGCAGCTTTAGATCATTGCTTTATTGTAAAATGTTTGCTGAGCCTAACAAACAAACACACACTGAGATGGAGAATGCCTTCGAGGACAGAAAAAGGTGTGTATTTCAAAACCCCTGGGGAGGACGAGCGCAGACACGAAGAGCTGATCGAGCAGAAGCGGAAGACGATCGAGACCAGACCAGAGCAATCAAGAAGCTGAACCAAATGAACTGTTTACCATCAGTAAAACAAAGCCTGTGTTCAGACCAGGCAAGTCGTGTACTCAGACTTGCATCAAGCAGAGCTGAATTTATCAGAGTGGGAAAACGTCCCCATCTTTCTCCGATGGTCTAATTCCAAGACAACCTTGAGACTACTTTGGGAAATGGCGTCCTGGAAGGTTAATTGCACTGTGTGTTCCAGCACAGCTCAGCGAATGTTAAAAAAAAAAAAAAAAGGAACACTGGCGAGCGAAACGCTCACGAGAAGGAGGTAAAGAAGCCCGTGGACAAGCTTGAGACATGATCCAGCAGGCACGGAGCACATTCAGGAAGACCTACATTTCATCATTTGGACTCGCCTACCGCATTAAAAATCACATCTGCGCCATTAAAGGAGAAAACGAATGCCGAACACACGCTCTGGGATTTAAAGAAGCAATTTTATATACTGCTTGAACACGAAATAGGCCACGCTGTACCCCGAAGGAAAACTCATTCTCAGTAATCAGTTTCCTAACATTCCTTTTGGCCTTGATATTTCCACTAGTGATGTAACGGTATGAACGTTTCACATCGTGATTACCGTGAGCAAAACTATCACGTTATCCATATTACCGCGGTGTTGTTAAAAAGTGCTGAAAATGTACAATAAGTACTGATACACACACTGAAGTCATTTAAACAGGTTTTATATTCGACTATAAATACATAATGGTACTTAATACATGATGGTAACCCTGTCTGTAGAGCTTTCAAGAAAAGAAAGTTGCTGCGAAAGGGGGTGTCTGCGTTTTGTTGGTGCTTTTCCCACTTCGCCCATCAGCAGCCCAGGTGTTTGGGATACACGTACAAGTTAGTGATGTGTCGTTCGTGAACAATTCGTTCATTTTGAACAAATCTTTAATATGAGTCAGGAACAAGGAGTCGTCTCAGAGAGTGATTAGTTAATTTTTGACCACGCATGCGAGGCAACATCCCTATAGGGTCTGTACAGGAAACAGAAATGATTCGTTCACGTCTCGACTCTTACGCTTCGAGTCGTTCGTTCTTCCGGTGACCGTCACATAGGAAATGCACCATGCAGTACTGGAAACAGGATGAACGAACGACTCTATCCGAAGACTCCAGAGGTGAATGAATCATTTCAGTTTCTAGGGAACAGACGTGACAAATGTGACGTGACAGAAGAGAGAACGACTTGGATCGGGAAGAGAGGTGAACTAACAGACTTCATAGCCTGAAGACCTAATGCTAAGCTATTAATGAATAATTTCTGTCTCTCATAATGCATTAGCCTATAGTTTATTTTATAGTATATTAAGTACTAGATGTGTTGGGGGATTGAACATTTTAATTATATTCTGCTGAAATGAACGAAACCACTAGAAAAAAAAAAGATTCGTTCATATTGATAAACGAGATTAAAAAAAAAAAAAAAAAAAAGAGTCAGTAAAATGACCCGAATTTCCCATCGCTAGTACAAGCATCTTCAATAACCAAAGAAAGAAAAACCCTCTTTCTTGCCATTCACAAAAGAATAGTTTTCGTCTTGTATTATGTTTAAACCTACCACACTTCACCTCAATGCCAGTAATTATATGTTGTGCGTCAAATCCCACCGCCTGCTGCACATCACACATCATCTGATCCGGTTGACAAAACTGAGGCAAACTGATTCAGGGATGAGTACTCGCAATGCGTTACCGAATAGTTCAACAACTTGCTGATTAAGAGAATAAACACTCGTATGCTTATTCGTTAGTCAGTATTAATTCCCATAAATAACCAGGTTATTTTATTAGATTACATTAGCTAGAAATTTATCGCCTAGTTCCAGTCAAAAACAGCAACCGAGGGAATTTAAAAATAGGAGCCATCGCTTGCCTCTGGGTTTCCTAATAAATGTATGATTTGTTCCCTACAGTAAGTACACTTGCGAAGGTGTGAGGTGATTCAGATATAAACCCAGTGCGTCTGAAGTAAAAACCCTCTCCATTGCGACAGAACCAGCTGGCATAGAGAGGAGTTTTCCAAATATAGCACTGTTTACATGTGACCATGATGTTTAAATGATGAGACACAATATCGGTTACTCTGCTTTATGTTGCATGCGCAAGCAATGTAGGCGCTTTTAAGCAAGTTTCAGTAAGCACTTTTTTCAGTTGCAGTAGAGTTGGCAAGGCTACCCGCTTAACCGCCGAGTAATCTAACTGGGTAACGCGAGTGTGTAGGATCTAACTGGGTAACGCGAGTGTGTAGGATCTAACTGGGTAACGCGAGTGTGTAGGATACGATTGTGTAGGATCTGTGTAATGTGAGTGTGTAGGATACGAGTGTGTAGGATCTGTGTAACGCGAGTGTGTAGGATCTAACGGGGTAACGCGAGTGTGTAGGATCTAACTGGGTAACGCGAGTGTGTAGGATACAATTGTTTTGGATCTGTGTAACGCGAGTGTGTAGGATCTGACTGGGCAACGCGAGTGTGTAGGATCTGACTGGGCAACGCGAGTGTGTAGGATCTGACTGGGCAACGCGAGTGTGTAGGATCTGACTGGGTAACGCGAGTGTGTAGAATACGAGTGTGTAGGATCTGTGTAAAGTGAGTGTGTAGGATCTAACTGGGTAATGCGAGTGTGTAGGATACGAGTGTGTAGGATCTGTGTAAAGCGAGTGTGTAGGATCTGACTGGGTAACGCGAGTGTGTAGGATCTGACTGGGTAACGCGAGTGTGTAGGATCTGACTGGGTAACGCGAGTGTGTAGAATATGAGTGTGTAGGATCTGTGTAAAGTGAGCGTGTAGGATCTAACTGGGTAATGAGAGTGTGTAGAATATGAGTGTGTAGGATCTGTGTAACGCGAGCGTGTAGGATCTGACTGGGTAACGCGAGCGTGTAGGATCTGACTGGGTAACGCGAGCGTGTAGGATACAATTGTGTTTGATCTGTGTAACGCGAGTGTGTAGGATAGGAGTGTGTAAGGATCAGTGTAACGTGAGTGTGTAGGATCTGACTGGGTAACGCAAGTGTGTAGGATAGGAGTGTGTAAGGATCAGTGTAACGTGAGCGTGTAGGATCTGACTGGGTAACGTGAGCGTGTAGGATCTGACTGGGTAACGTGAGCGTGTAGGATCTGACTGGGTAACGCGAGCGTGTAGGATCTGACTGGGTAACGCGAGCGTGTAGGATAGGAGTGTGTAAGGATCAGTGTAACGTTCGTGTGTAGGATCTCACTGGGTAACGCGAGTGTGTAGGATCTGACTGGGTAACGCGAGTGTGTAGGATAGGAGTGTGTAAGGATCAGTGTAACGTGAGTGTGTAGGATCTGACTGAGTAACGCGAGTGTGTAGGATAGGAGTGTGTAAGGATCAGTGTAACGTGTGTGTAGGATCTGACTGGGTAATGTGAGTGTGTAGGATAGGAGTGTGTAAGGATCAGTGTAACGTGAGTGTGTAGGATCTGACTGGGTAACGCGAGCGTGTAGGATCTGACTGGGTAACGCGAGCGTGTAGGATACAATTGTGTAGGATCTGTGTAACGCGAGCGTGTAGGATCTGACTGGGTAACGCGAGCGTGTAGGATCTGACTGGGTAACGTGAGTGTGTAGGATCTGTGTAACGTGAGTGTGTAGGATCTGACTGGGTAACGCGACTGTGTAGGATCTGACTGGGTAACGCGAGTGTGTAGGATAGGAGTGTGTAAGGATCAGTGTAACGCGAGCGTGTAGGATCTGACTGGGTAACGCGAGTGTGTAGGATAGGAGTGTGTAAGGATCAGTGTAACGTGAGTGTGTAGGATCTGACTGGGAAACGCGAGTGTGTAGGATACAATTGTGTAGGATCTGGGTAACGCGAACGTGTAGGATCTGACTGGGTAACGCGAGCGTGTAGGATCTGACTGGGTAACGCGAGTGTGTAGGATAGGAGTGTGTAAGGATCAGTGTAACGTGAGTGTGTAGGATCTGACTGGGTAACGCGAGTGTGTAGGATAGGAGTGTGTAAGGATCAGTGTAACGCGAGTGTGTAGGATCTGACTGGGTAACGCGAGAGTGTAGGATCTGACTGGGTAACGCGAGTGTGTAGGATCTGACTGGGTAACGCGAGTGTGTAGGATCTGACTGGGTAACGCGAGTGTGTAGGATAGGAGTGTGTAAGGATCAGTGTAACGCGAGTGTGTAGGATCTGACTGGGTAACGCGAGTGTGTAGGATAGGAGTGTGTAAGGATCAGTGTAACGTGAGTGTGTAGGATCTGACTGGGTAACGCGAGTGTGTAGGATCTGACTGGGTAACGCGAGTGTGTAGGATACAATTGTGTAGGATCTGTGTAACGCGAGCGTGTAGGATCTGACTGGGTAACGCGAGCGTGTAGGATCTGACTGGGTAACGTGAGTGTGTAGGATCTGTGTAACGCGAGCGTGTAGGATCTGACTGGGTAACGCGAGTGTGTAGGATCTGACTGGGTAACGCGAGTGTGTAGGATAGGAGTGTGTAAGGATCAGTGTAACGTGAGTGTGTAGGATCTGACTGGGTAACACGACTGTGTAGGATCTGACTGGGTAACGCGAGTGTGTAGGATACAATTGTGTAGGATCTGTGTAACGCGAACGTGTAGGATCTGACTGGGTAACGCGAGCGTGTAGGATCTGACTGGGTAACGCGAGTGTGTAGGATCTGACTGGGTAACGCGAGTGTGTAGGATAGGAGTGTGTAAGGATCAGTGTAACGCGAGTGTGTAGGATCTGACTGG
>JAFFST010005965.1:18171-37090 GCA_022414735.1 Noturus placidus
CTGTGTATATGTACGAACGGGGTTCTCTCGGCCGACAACCCCCGCATGCTGTGTTTTTTCAATAAAACTTTTTGATTTTGACTTCCAGAAATCTCTCCGACTCTCAAGATTTCTTTTGACTTAAAGATTGATTTTTATCCACAACAGTTTCAAGGCCACAATGCCAGCTGTCTCAAACAAACATAATATAGAACCTGTCTTTCGATATCACTCTGAATAATCGGTTATCGGTGTTTAATGATGGTGCATCCCAAAAACAATTGTTTTAATAATTACAAATTATATGTTATTGAATGGGTGCTGTAATTTAACGGCTATGATGTAATTACGAAAAACTAAAATAAAAAACACTTAATCGTCTTTATCTTTGTAGTCATTAAAGTATCATCCAACTCTCATTTTACTACTCCTTTGCAGACAGGTTGCTAGCTACATTATATATCATGATGCATATCGTGTATCGTAGACATGTCCTCAAGTATCATGATATTTTCGTCATATCGCCCAGCTCTAATCTATGGTATTCTGGATTATTTACATCCTGTGTCTTCTCTTCTATAGCAGTCCATCGTCCCTGACGTATGCAAAATTTTAGCTTTCCTTACTGAAGATTAAATGAGAGAACAGGATAAAAGAATATTGTGAGTGGAAAATTTACCATCTTTAAACATTCTTAATGAATTAATTGATCACCCATACTTACGTTTTGGTTCTCGCACATCTGGTGCAGGTATGCTCTTCCTCCAACAATAACGATCTGGGCGTTGCGTGGATTACTGAGATATGCGGCCAGCTGCCTCTGTCTTGAACGGTACCAGCAGACGTAGAAGAAGATCTTTATCATAATAAATATTATGACAACTCTGAAAAGACGAATATAGACATGCTGATAAAACTTCATTCAAGGCAAATCATCTCAGGTTATTAAATAACTGCAATAATCAAAAGACAGGGTGGTGTGATGCGGCCCGACACAAAGAAGTTACTGTTGATTTTTCAATAACACCACATATATATGTATGTATGTGTGTATTATAGATCAGTGTATATGACCACGGTGAAGCTCATACGCAAATATTAAAAACCCAACTGTTGTTTTGCAACTTTGAAGCATAAAACTGAAGAAAAAAAGTTTTCAGAAATTTTACATCTCTAAATTTAATAATTTTTTTAAAATTGCAAACACTGATCATGTTAACCCGTAACCATGCTCAACACAATCACTCATTAAAACACAGTGGGTCTTATTTCATTACGTGATCATTAGTTGGTATTTTCCATCTCGAAAAACAAGCGTGTTTTTCCCACCCAATTTCTCCCATCTACACGGTTCACGTATATGACATTTTGAATAAAAACGTTTGCAGGTATAAATTTAATTATGTAAGTAAGGTGTTGGACCATAGAACGAGTGAATTGGGAACGTCTGGAGGAGGCCCCTGTCCGTGAGATCTTCAACTCACTCCTCCTTTTTAATGGCACCCCTGTGGAGGTTGAGAGCATTGAGCATGAGTGGGCAATGTTCAAAGCCTCCTTTGCTGAAGCTGTGGCGGAGAGCTGTGGTCTCAAGGTCTTAAGTGCCTCAAGGGGCGATAACCCTCGAACATCATGGTGGACATCGGTGGTCAGGGAAGCCGTCCAACTGAAGAAGGAGGCCTTCCGGGATGTGTTATTAGGCAGTTGCAAGGTACCGACAGGCCCGAAGGGTTGCAGCCTCAACGTGAAAGAGTCAAAGCGGCAGGTGTGGGAGAAGTTCGGAGAGGACATGGAGAAGGACTTTCGGTCCGAAAACCATCTGCCACATCAGGAAGGGGAATTGGGGAACCATCCAAGCTATGTACAGTAAGGATGGGACGCTGTTGACCTCAACTGAGGAGGTAATTGCACGGTGGAGGGAACACTTTGAGGAACTCCTAAATCTGACCAACACGCCCTCTATGGTAGAGCCAGAGCTGGAGGAGGATGGGGGATCATAGTCAGTTTCCCTGGTGAAGGTAGGGGATTTCCCTTAGGTAGTCAAACAACTACACATTGGCAAAGCCCCGGGGATTGATGAGATCCGTCCAGAAATGCTGAAAGCTCTGGATGTGGAAGGGATGTCTTGGATGACACACCTCTTTAACATTGCGTGGAACTCGGGGGACAGTGCCATAGGAGTGGCAGACCGGGGTGGTGGTCTCCCTGATCAAAAAGGGGGACCAGAGAGTGTGTGCCAATTATAGGGGTATCACACTTCTCAGCAGCCTCCCTGGTAAAGTCTACTCCAAGGTGCTGGAACGGAGAGTTCGGCCAATAGTCGAACCTCGGATTGAAGCGGAACAATGCGGATTCCGTCCTGGTCATGGAACAACGGACCTGCTCTTTACTCTCACAAGGATTTTGGTGGGGGTCTTGAGCATTTTGGTGGGGGTCTAGGAGTATGCCCATTCAGTCTACACGTGTTTTGTGGATCTGGAGAAGGTGTATGACCGGATCCCCAAGGGTTAACTGTGGGAGGTGCCGAGGGAGTATGGGTTGAGGGGTTCCCTTCTTAAGGCTATCCAATAGCTGTATTCGCAAAGCAAGAGCGGGTTCTCGGCAAAAAGTCTGACTCGTTCCAGGTGGGGGTTGATCTCCACCAGGGCTCCACTTTGTCACCAGTCCTGTTTGTGATATTCATGGACAGGATATCGAGGCATAGTCATGATGGGGAGGGGTTGCAGTTTGGTGGCCTGATGATCTCATCGCTGCTTTTTGCAGATGATGTGATCCTGATGGCATCATCAGTCTGTGACCCTCAGCACTCACTGGATCGGTTTGCAACGGAGTGTGAAGCGGCTGTGATGAGGATTAACACCTCTAAATCTGAGGCCATGGTTTAGCACCTCTAAATCCTCCACTGAAGGAAACCGATGGAGTGCCTACTCCGGGTAGGGAATGAGCACTTAACGCAAGTGAATGAGTTCAAGTACCTCGGGGTCTTGTTCACGAGTGAGGAGACATTGGCGCGGGAAATTGGCTGGGGAATCGGAGCAGCAGGAGTGGTGTTGCAATCGCTTTACCGCACCGTTGTGACGAAAAGAGAGCTGAAGGCAAAGCTCTCAATCTACCGGGCAATTCTCGTTCCTACCCTCACCTATGATCACGAAGGCTTGGTAGTGACTGAAAGAACTAGATTGCGGGTACAAGCGGCTGAAATGGGATTTCTCAGGAGGGTGGCAGGCTTCTCCCTTAGAGATAGGGTGAGAAGCTCGGCTATCCAAGAGGAACTCAGAGTAGAGCCACTGCTCCTTTGCATTGAAAGGAGCCAGTTGAGGTGGTTCGGGCACCTGGTAAGGATGCCCCATGGGCGCCTCTCTAGGGAGGTGTTCCAGGCACGTCCAGCTGGGAGGAGACCTCGGGAAGACCCAGGACTAGGTGGAGAGATTATATCTCCACACAGACCTGGGAACCCCTCGGGATCCCCCAGTCAGGGCAGGTTAATGTGGCTTGGGAAAGGGAAGTTTGGGATCCCCTGCTGAAGCTGCTGACCCCACGACCCGATAACGGATAAGGATGGATGGATGAGGTGTTGGACCACCACGAGCTGCTAGAACCGCTCCAATGTGCCTTTGGAATGGTACTGAAATGATTCTTCCCAAAAATATTCCCTCAGTTACTGTTCTAATGATGGTGGTGAAGAATGCTGTCTAACAGGCTGGTAGAAAAATCTTTCCTTGATGTTCAATTAGGTTGAGATCTGGTGACGGAGGAACAGATCATATGATTTACATACTTTTCATGAACATCGGCATATTCAGTTTGCAACGGAGCTTTTTCTGCCATGCTTTTTCTGCCGTAAAACAGTTAAGCACTGCCGTGTGTGTGTACGTGCCCTGTTGCAAAATGCGGTGAAAACTCCCACACAACGTTAGTAATGTGATTAAGGTGTTTACATGTCTGTAATACACGTCGAAAATGTGACTAAAAAAGGAGTACTACACACGACTTAATTTGATTTGTGTTTACTCAGAGTATGACTTTAATTGGATTAAGGTATTAAAAATTGCTGTTTACTTAGTAGTTTAAGCAGAGCAGTCTTAATATTGGATTATTGTTGTCAATGTAAACGTACTGAATGATTGAGTGAATAGTGGGAGGAGGGGAGGGACTACAGCAGTGAGTCATATTTTAAGTGAAAGGATTGTATTCATGTTTTACCAAAAATAAACACATTAAAGTTATTTAACGGTTTTGTATTTATTGACTTTTTCTCATTCAAACACCAGTAAATAGAAAAAGGTTATTTTGAAAGTTTTACAGTACTTAAAAAGCCAAATTCAAGCACTTCAAGCACTGATTTTAGTATTTTGACACAGCAGTTGTCATAAGGTTTGCTTGCTTGGTAGCAAACAGGTAGTCTTTAAAGGTTAAAGTAAAGAATTTAGGTTAAATGAATTCTGCAAAAGCAGTGATGTGTTGTTTTAGTGAAAATAGTATTAACTGCTGCACATACAATACAACTTTCTGTATAAATGATACTACTGTTTAAAAAACAAAACAAAACAAAAAAAAGTTGCATTGGCGGTATTCTGAAGCTTTATTATCAGGAAACTACCATAATACCGGTATACTGTGCAACACTAGACCCACTCACTTTACATTAAAGGAGGACTGAGGCATATACTCTGGGATGTAAACATTCAAAGTTTTCCCACAAGACCAATGTTAACCTCGTTAAACAGCAATTGTGCATGTAGGTTCACTGGGATTTTAAAAGTAAAAAACAAAAACAATACAATTTTTTTTTTTAAATAATGAGAATTCTGACTTACATGTACCAGTACAGCTCCATAGTTTAACCTTCTCAGTCTGAATCAGTCTTCATAATCTTCACTCTGGCTGAAACCAGAGCAGAATAAACTTTTTACTGTTAGTTAAACTGTTACTATGGAATCATTTGTGATATTTTATTTTCACATATTTTAATTTAATGACTAACAAATGAAGTACTATTACATGCAAGTTTATTTCCTACAGACAAACACTTAGTGAAGTTGTTCTGCTGTTTCCGTTACTGAATCTAAATTAGCTTCTAGTCTGCAGAAAGTGCACTATGTGGTGTGTTACAGGAAAATATTCAACCACAGGGTTTCGCGATGCAAAACTGAGTTACTAATGACACCGTGAAGTTGAATATTCTCCAACAGCAGCGTGTGTTTTATTCCTCTTATACCTCAACAGTTTGTCAATATTTACAATATTTTTACATTTATTCATTTAGCAGACGCTTTTATCCAAAGCGACTTACAAGTGCACACTCATACACCAATGGTAGCAGAGCTGCCATGCAAGGTGCTAGCTTGCCATCGGGGGCAACTTAGGGTTCAGTGTCTTGCCCAAGGACACTTCGGCATGGGATCACCCGGGCCGGGATTCGAACCACCAACCCCACGGTTAGTGGATTAGTGGACAACCCACTCTACCGACTGAGCCACAGCCGCCCTGATATTCATTAATAATTTTGTAATTAATTTTGTAATTAATAATGACATTCATTAATAATTTTTACTTATTAATGAATGACCAACTTTATTTAATATTCACATTTAATGTTGTGCAATGTCTGCAAGAAAAGTTAGTTCCTGTTATCACGTTATATAAAAGTCGTTCCCTCAACAGCCTCTCTTTTCCCCCTTTCACTTGACATTAAAAAAGAGACAGAAAATTTAGCTAAAAAAACAGAACGTGTAAAATCCTGTTTGTTTTTTATTTGTTCAATAAATTGTTTTAATCCATTTATTATTAGACTTTGAGTATGTGGTGCATCCTCCATGTATGTTCTTGTGAATGTGGTGTTACTATAGAAATTATAAAGTATTACCTAGAGCTATTTGCCTGACAGCAAATTTAAAAAAAACTTTAAAAAATTTAATCAACATATTCTGACCAATCAGATTTGACAATTTCACATTGCTGTGGTATTTAACATACAACTTTTAACAAGTCAAAGAAGGAGATATAAGTGGCAAAAAAATAGATTTTAACATCAGTAAATAGATGTCAACCGATAGTGGATTTTACCGATACAGATAATTACGTTGATACCTGCCAATAACCAATTAATCAACCGATATGTTTTACTGGATGAAAAGATAACACTCAAAGTAAAATATTGCTGAACTTTAATTAATAACTAAATTTAATAAATAACTGACTACCATGAAAATGTACTTTACGTTTTAAAATGAAATAAATATATAAATATGAATAGATAACTAGTAATAAAAATTAAAGTTAATGAAAGATATACATGCAAACTTAACCAAAAAGTAACCCTCCAAATAACAAAAAAAGAGACATCCACAATGAATCAAAAACACTTCAAATAACACAAAAAATTACTCAGTGATTATTTTTATTTCGCTTTAGAGGCTGCTCAGTCAGTTGACCTCTATTACTATGTAACACTGGAGTCCATCAGTAGCTTTCGGCCCAACACTTGATTTCCTGGGTCTTTTCAAAAAACATTTTGTGTGTGCTTTTATTTGCTGAAAACTACTACAACTGACGAAATTGCAATTGTATGAACCTGTTTTGCACGGCTATTTGCAGTGATGTTTGTTGGTAAATAACATCTTTTTGCTGTACTCATGTTCAATGCACACGAATCGATAGGCGCTTTGGCTGAATGAGTGTTGTGACGACATTACATGGAAAGTTATGGACCAAATCTACAGAAACACTTTAATTTAGAAAAATGACATGCTCCTGTATTATATTCTCCATAATGAATATTATGGAGTTTCCTTCATTTTGCGTTCATTTCTGGGATCGCAAAATCCTGGAGGGACTGAGCTATGGTTCCATTCACGTATTTTTATGCGCATTTTTGGGATGTCACACAAAAAAAAAGCTGGATAGAAACACCATTTTGTAAAAGTAATGATGTGATATCTCTGTATTGCAATATAATTTGACACGATATAGATATTGTATTATCGCATTGGCCAGCCATAAACCTAGGGGTTGCCTAAGCCAAGGGACATGTTACAGTGTAATTTTGTTTCCCACTACAAAGCCCCATATGATCATACATTACAGATTTACTTAGCACATTAGGAAACATTATAGTTATTTATTTTAACTGTCAGAGCTTTATACTTTCCACCCAAAAAAAACACATATGCTTCGTGACACCATGGAAGTCCCCAGAGCCCACGTTAAAAAACCATGGTTCTACATCCCTACCCACACCCACCCACACACACACACACCCACACCCACCCACACCCCCACACCCCCACACTCAACCTGAGAAGTGTCTTAATAGTCTGAAAACTTGAATAATGTGTATTAGAGCAAGAAAATCATTACAATCCTATGAGTATTAGTCGCAAAATCACTGAGGTCACACAATATCACGCTATTCTGTTAAAACCTACACACTTTTGTAGTTTAAAAACAATATTTCCAATTAGGAAAATATGAAACTACTTAAATGTTGAGGCATTAAGGCTCCTTAATCTTCTTTATGGAACGCGGAGTTCAATATACTCTTAAAACGCGTTAAGACTAAACACAAACACAAAATTCACCAGTAAGTCTGTGTTATACATTTGTAGTTAGCATTAGTCGCATTCAGTAACTATTTAGTCACTCTGCAGTAATGTATTCATCATTACATCAGCACAACGTTGGCTATCAGTGTTAGCTTAGCCACTTAGCTTTACAGTAAGTAGCCTTCCGCGTTCACTACTACATTATTTTAGTGTCTCACGCCATTTTAAAACAGCAATGCCAATTTACTTTCGCAGATAATTATACGTAAAAAAAAAAATAAATAATAATAAATGAATTTAATCAACTCGGATAATGTGTTTATTATATTGTAAAAATGACTCACCTCGCACCGCGTTGCTTGTTATCTACAGTCCATTAACCGTTAGCATTGCGTTTGTTTATTTTCCAGCTAACCGAGGAACGTGGCTCGTGTTTAATGGCTAAACACACCGCGTGTAAATAATCGTATCGGTAAAACAACACCGGTTTCCTTCTCAGATTAGAAACTAAGCGGGATTTTTTTTTAATACTGTGTAGTTTCCGAGACACTATCACGGAGCTCGTTTTTATGTGTTAACATTAATTAATCTTTGTACATGGCTAACTCAGCTTCCGTAACCATAAAAAAAAAAAAAAAAAAACACTCTGACCTAAGGCCGCGTCTCAAATCGCTATCTTCTGCATGCAGTGTGCATACTAGGGATTCAGACATGAAATGTCTGAATCCCTAGTATGCACACTGCATGCAGAAGATAGCGATTTGAGACGCGCGCTTAGTTCTGGAGTTTTGTTTTGTTTTTGTTTTTTTTTTGGTTACGGAAGCTTTGGTTACAGAAGATAGCGATTTGAGACGCGCCTTGGTTCTGAGTTTTTAGTTTTTGTTTTAAGAGCTAGGCCCTAGATCTTAAAACAAAAACTAAAAAAGGGTCTTGAACGTTTTCCAGGCCAAGGACCCCCAAACTGATGGTGAGATGGAGCGGGGACCCCCTAATTATATATATATTGTATGAAATTGTGTTATATCAAACTGGTACCAAAACTTTCGCGACCCCCATGCTGTACCTCCACGGACCCCCTGTTGAAGACCTCCGATCTAGGGTGTTTCAAAGGGAAGTTAGCGCTGAAGGGCTGGTACCATTCCCGAACGCAATTCAGATTGCATGTCCTGAATTACACATACAGTGTCTAGCGAAAGTATTCGACCCCCTTGAACTGTTCGACCTTTTGCCACATTTCAGGCCTCAAACATAAAGATATAAAACTGTATTTTTTTTTTTGTGAAGAATCAACAACAGGTGGGACACAATCATGAAGTGGAACGAAATTTATTGGATATTTCAAACTTTTTTAACAAACAAAAAACTGAAAAATGTTCCAACTTTTGGTAAAATGCTGCGCTCCTCAATGTCACTTTTTACCCAGCCATCCAATCACAGTGTAGGAGTGGAGGGACAAATACCACATAGACCAAGTGAAACATCCTACTTGTACAATGACTGAACAACAAGGGAGAAGTTAATATTGCTGGTCTCCAAGTGTCCAGATGACAGATCCCCAGACTACCACAATATTAATATGAAAAATAATGCTTGGAGGAACATTTTGTTCACCATGGGTCTAACAGGTAAGCAGCAGTCAGCTAAACTTAGCCAGTTGATCAGGAAAAAAGTTAATATAGTGTAGATTGCTAACTGGAGGTTATCCATTTATATTCTGTCTGCAAAGAAAGAAAATGGAGATTTAAAAATATAGAAGTTGTGGGATCATCGGTATAGAAATTAGATTTATTAAGTTCATCTGTCCATTTCTATACTGATTATCTGACAAAGAGACACAGGGACGCCTTGTGACACAAGGTGGGGGACACCCTGACCAGCCCAATGCAAGGCACAATTGCTTGCACCCACACACACACTTTAGAAATGTCAATCAGCCTACAACACATGTTTTTGCACTGGGGGAGGAAACCAGAGTACCCAAAGGAAACACCGGTAGTATGGAGAGAGCATGCAAGCTCCACACACACAGGGCGGAGGTGGGAATCGAACCCCCAACCCTGGAGGTACGAGATAATCACCCCATTATTAAACCATATAACAGGATAACTAGATTTCACAAACCAAATGCATCAGTTTCTTGCTTTATTGTTCATAACAGAGAAATGATTGTGCAATACAGGTTGTTTTTTTTTTACCCTGCTGGATTAATTTTATTTTATTTTTTTATCACAGTTCCTGATTTTTAGAGGTTTAAGAAATATTTCACATCAAAGCTGTTAACAGCAAGTCAGACATCATAAAGACATTCACACAGTATTTTACTGCCAAACTGTCATATAACTGCTATACGTGATTTTATTGTTATCCAAAAGCATGTTCTACGTATACCAAAATTCCGACTTATTCCTTACATTTAATTGAATTGATTAAGGAACTAGTTCAGCTAAAACATAGCTGACCATGATCAGATCACAGAAACAGCCTGAAGCTAAACCAGCTGAATTCTAGAATCTGAATGAGAAACTATACAAGACTTTTTTTCCCCCCAGTCTTTTAGCATTATTAAAAAAAATAATCTTTTATCTGCTTTGGTGAAGCAGTTATCAATAACCTGAAATCGATTCACACATTCACAAATCCTCCAGAATTTTTTTCTCTGTTGTCCTCGATCACAATGGTCCTTCTTGGATACGTTTCCACCTCCACAAATATGTAGCGAAATTCATATTTCCCGCTTTCAGGATTCTGGAAAATGAAGTAACACGGGACACATTCTCAACACAGCAGTGACCATGGCATGAGAGTGTGTTGTGGTGCTGGTACTGTATACCTACAAAGTGATTTGATAAAATGGCAAATGACTGCTGCTTATTATCAGCAAATGAGTGTGTATACACAATTTGTGTATGTATGTGTATGGTTAGCAAATGGTGCTTTGAACATGACTTAAGAATCGAACTTCACCTCTTGTGACTCTGAGTGCACGGTGCCACGCAGTCCAGGTTCTGAACCCTCGATATAGAATTTCAGCCTCATGTGCTTCTGTCCATCCTTTATATAATCAACATGACTAGAAAAAGATCACATGCATACTTAATTTTTCCCATATTACTGACTGGTTAACGTTTTTGTTCTTAACACATCATTGTTGCATTCTCAAATCTGGTTCACAAGGTGTTGATAAGTTTTCAACAGCAGCTCTGGCAATAGTTCTGCCTGTAATTCAAAACAGAATTAATCCACAGGGACTTGTAAGATGTATACGTCATATAAACTCATTAAAAAATGTGGAATTCCTGATAAAGTTTTGTGTGAGGGACATTTATTTTGCATTTTTTGGAAGGAGTCTCCAGTGTCAGTGCTTTATAACAGTCAGAGTTAAAGCTGTCTCCAGGACAGAAAATTGTGGTTTCTCAGTAACATGACAAGATGCAGGTGTTTTTTATATTGTTAACTACAAAAGAGGGAAAACAGAAATACTAGTGAGGGAATAAAGCCAGTGCACTGTAAGTGATCACAGGAACTTGTTTACTGGATATTCCACAACATTAATCGCCAAACGAATAAAAAGTACAATGTGGTATTTTTAATTAATTAAAAAAAAAATATCTTTGGCAAATTGATGTTGAATAAGACAATATTATTGGAAAATAATTAACTTTAGGGTGATAACAGGAACTGTGTGTGTGTTCACATCACCATGCTATTGATTATGTAATGAATAACAACAGATCGTATTGTTATATGAAAATAATGCACACTGGGAGAGTCTAATGCAGCACAATGTGCAAGCAGAGAGCATTATTTTCATATAACAGCACAGCGATAAATGCACCACAGTGGTGAATGTATGTTGTGACTTTTAATGGTTTATAGTTAGATTGAATGTTGTGGAACATCCAAGAGAGTTAGTTCCTGTTCTCACTTATGCTATAGCTGTGGTAAAGTGTTCTCGTTCTCTCTCTCTCATAGATTTTGTGAAGAACACTGTACAAGTCCATGTATATGACCTCTTACCGTAGAAACAATAACATATTAGAATGAGTGCATTAATATTAACACTATACAACCCATATTCCCAAAAAGTTGGGACAGTATGGAAAATGCAAAAAAACAAATAAAAAGAGTCATTTGCAAATTCAATTCACCCTGTACTGTAATGAACACTGATTATGAACATATTATTTCATGTTTTATTTTGTGAATTAAATGTATTTTTGAAAATATACACTCATTTGAAATCTGATGACTGCAACACTCTCCAAAAAAGTTGGGACAGTCGACTGTTTACCACTATGTAACATCACCTTTTCTTTTAATAATACATATGAAGTGTTTGGGAAGTGAAGACACCGGTTGGTTAAGTGTAGCAAGCAGAATTTCCCCCCATTCACCCATTATGCATTTCTTCAACTGGGCAACTGTACAGGGCTTTTACATTTACATTTATTCATTTAGCAGACGCTTTTATCCAAAGCGACTTCCAAAGGAGAAAAATACAAGTAAAGCGATATGAAGCAGAGAACAATACAAGTAGTGCTACTGTACAAGATCCATTAATTGAGTTCTAGAAGAAGCAAAGTGCACAGAGTAGAAGTATAAGTGGAAAAATTGATTCTTTTTTCTTCTGTGAGTTGGTTAGGTGTTTACAGAAGAGGTGGGTCTTTAGCTGTTTTTTTGAAGAGGGTGAGAGATTCTGCAGTCCAGATTGAGGTTGGAAGTTCATTCCACCATTGAGGAACAGTAAGTTTGAAGGTTCTGGAAAGGGACCTTGCGTCACGCTGAGTAGGAACTACTAAACGTCAGTCGCTAATTGATCGCGGATTACGTGAGGGAACGCAAGCCTCTCAGGAGAGAGTTGAGGTAGGAGGGTGCTGTTCCAGACCAGGTCTTGTACGTGAGCATCAAGGCCTTGAATTTGATGGGGAGGGAGATGAAGAGGGGTGTGACATGGGTTCTCTTGGGCTGGTTGAAGACAAGGTGTGCTGCATCATTCTGAATCATCTGCAGGGGTTTGATAGAGCTGGTTGGGAGGCCTGAAAGTAGTGAGTTGCAGTAGTCCAGTTTTGAGATAACAAGAGCCTGGACTAGTATCTGTGTAGCCTGTTTGGTGAGGTAGGGTCTGATTTTCCTTGATGTTGTACAGGATGAATCTACAGGACTGTGCAGTTGTTGAGATGTGGACTGTAAAGGTCAAGCGGTCATCAAGAGTCACCCAAAGGTTCCTGGCCATTCTAGTTGGCTTGAGTGTGGTAGTGCCGAGTTGTACAGTGAGATACAGCATTTGGTGCCTTATTTTTCGCTTCATAAATGCACCACACATTCTCAATGAGAGACAGGTCAAGACTGCAGCTAGGCCATGCACGCACCCACACTCTCTGCTTACACAACCATGCGCTTGTAATCTGGGCAGAATGTGGTTTGTCTATGTCCTGCTCTGGATGGCAGCATATGTTGCTCCAAAATGTGTACATATCTTTCTGCATTAATGGTGCCCATGCATTATTAAAGTTAAAGTTAACCATGCCATGTGCACTGACACACTCTCTCACCATGACAGACGCAGGCTTCTGGACCTGATGCTTATAACAGCTTAGATGGCCCTTTTTCTCTCTAGCTCAGAGAACATGATTGAAATGATTTGAAATGTTGACTCATCGGACCACAAAACACGATTCCACTGTGCTACTGTCCATCTCATATAAGACCAAGCACAGAGAAGTCAGCGGTGCTTCTGGACAGCGCTGATGTATGGCTTCTGCTTTGCTTAGTAAAGCCATCAAAGGTCTAACAAAGTATTCCCGAGCCCATGTCTGGATCTCCATTACAGACTCATGACGGTTTTTAAGACAGTGATGTCTGAGTGATCGGCGATCACACGCATTCAGAAGTGGTTTTCAGCCTTGCCCTGTACGTATCGAGATTTGACCGGATTCCTTGAATCTTTTAAGTATATTGTGCACTGTAGGAGGTGCACAATATCCTACTGATTTGTCTTTGGGGAATGTTGTTCTCAAAGTGTTGGATTATTCGCTTACTCATCTGTTGGCAGATTAGTGAGCCTCGACTCATTCTTGCTCTTGAAGGACTAGGCCTTTTATGAAGGCACCTTATATACTATGATCTCTATTACTCCTAAATTGCCCCTGTCCCAACTTTTTTGGAATATGTTGCATGCATCAATTTCAAAATAAACATTTTTCAGAATTGTACTTTGCCACAGCTGGAACTACCTGACGTGATTCACACTTACACAAATCACCAAAACCTAACTGTAAATTCTAAGGTTCATGTCTTATACCTAACTTGCTGTCTCCGTCCGCGGCGTGTGGTCTCTCCGTAGCCTTTAATGGGCTCACCAAAAGCTCCAATCACCTGTAACCCACAGAGAGTGAAGGATAAAATCATATTCAGTTGTTCGTTCACATATAATAAATGTGCTGCTTCATTTTACGATTAATTGCTCCAAATGGCTTTGCATTGCCTTATATTCAATTTTCAAATTATAACAACTGCCTTTTTTTAGCAGCACAATATTACATTATTAACCAGACCACAGCCTTTTTTCAGTGAACTCTCCTTCTGATCATACGATCAAAAGTCTTGAAAACAGTAATAAATAAAAAAGCACTTCATACATATGGGAAATAAGTATCAATTGCATCGTAATTCACTGTCCAAAGGTGTTTAATCACCAGTACAAAAACAGCAAGACTGTTTTTAGTACCTGCTTAAAGTCAACAACAACAGGATCAGTGCTTAGGAACAGAGCTTGGTTACAGGACTTGAAACACCACACACAAAAACAAAACAATAAAATATACAAACACACTATATGACCAAAATTTTGACGACACCTGAACATCACCCATATGTGGGCCTTGCTCAAGCTGTTGCCACATAGTCGGAAGCACACAGTTGTATAGGATGTCTTTTTATGCTGTAGCATTACAATTTGCCTTCACTGGAACTCCACTGCATACAAAGCACAGACCATGAAGGTCTAAGGTTGGAATGCAAGAACTCGAGTCCTGACTGCAACCCCACTGAACATCTTCGGGATGAACTGGAACACTGACGTCACTAATGCTCTTGTATGAAGGAGTACAAATCCCTACAACCACACTGCAAAATCTAGTGGAAAGCCTTCCCAGAAGAATGGAGCTTATTATATAACAACAAAGAGGAATAAATCTAGAATGGGGCATTCAAGAAGCACATATAAGTGTTAAGGTCAGGTGTCCACAAACTTTAGTCCATAGTGTCCATGCCTACCTCAGGGTGTAACTTGCATTTGTTAAAGGCCTTGCCGTAGATTTTGCTCGGGCTTGATGATGAGAACAGCTCTTGGAAGATGACATACAGAAGTCCTCCTGTGAGCAACCAAAAGTTAAGGGTTTATAAAATATCCTAGCACTAAATAGTCAGAAATTGTGGATGATTTTCACTGGCCATTAACTTCACCTGTAACTCCAAGTCCAACAAGTACCACAATCAGATATGTGACATCTCTGCCAGCTTGCTTCACTGTTAGAAAAAAAAAATGTATTAAGGAACTTGTTCAGCAATTATTGCAGTTTAGTAAATTGGCATTTTAGTACCTTTCTGTGCAACAGAGATGCCTGAAGATGGCTGACTGGTGGAGACTGACATCTCATTTTTTCTGTGTTGATCTTGAGCTTTATTTCTGCACTCAGCTCCAATATGAACATTTCTCATTTGAGTTAAAACATTGTGATGGAGCACACAAGCCCACTGAGCCCTTTGAGATTTATTTAACCGAATTAAATCAGGGTTATGCAGACGCAAAGCCGATAGAGGATAGGTGGCATTAACACGATTTAATATATGGACACAGTACGAGGGTTTGCCAAATCGGAACAGAAGAGAATAAAGCATTATAACCGCTATTGATATCTAGTGTTAGACGTCAGTTCGAGCTAACCAAGTCCTTCAGCCCAACAGCGAAGCCCTTGGCTAAATAGCTAGCGTCACTAGCCTGAAACTATTTCTAAGCTGCAATAAAATAAAATAAGAGGGGGAAAATACTTTTATTTGAGAATTCTGAAGACAGAAAAACTCTCCATTCTCATTAAAACCCTTTAAAAAATCTTGTCAAATTAGTGTGAATACACTGACTACGACAATAGCAGGAACGCTAGCTCTACCTTCAAAATAAAAGCATATTAAAAGAGTAGTCACAAATGTACATATATATATATATATATATATATGCTCAGGACATGAGTGTCATTTATTATTTTTAATTATTATAATTTGTTGTAATAAGTATTGTGCTGATTTATTTTATTTTATTTTATTTTTAGCAGCTAGAGAGCGTTTCCTGTGTTTCGCGGCTTCACAGCGCTGTAGCTGTCATTCCTATGTCACCCTGTTCAATATTCTGGAAACACACATTAAGTAAACTTTCCCAAAGGTTTTATATAATCACGGCTCAATTTCCAGCCCCCTATTAACTTTATTACCTTTTAACTTTAAACACCAAAGACACATTTAACTGTAATGAATTTCCTGGTTACACAATTGCAATATTTGACCATGTACTAAACAGTTATAGAAGGGACTTGATTATAATTGCACTATAAGGACGGGTTTTCTTTTGAGTCTGTTTCCGATCAAGGTTTCTTCCTCATACTGTATCATACTGTATGTTTTTCCTTGCCATCATCACCTCTGGCTTGCTCTTTAGGGATAAATTGATAGATAAAAAATTGTATATTCTGAATTTAGATTTTTCTTTAAACCTGCTTTGAGACCATTACAAGCACTATACAAATAAATCTGGATTTAATTTAAATGAATAACAACATAAATTAGTTTAAAGTCCATTCAATCCTTCACCCACACTTGAAATTTATGAAAGTTATGAACTTGCAAAATTAACTAGGTTGCACATGTTGAACTACAGAAGCCCTAAACGGCCATGGATTATATATATAATCCATGTAATATATAATCCATATATATATATATATATATATATTAGTTTTCTCGTGATCTCAACATAAATAAAAGTTGTTCTTTCTACAAAAACCCAACAGGATTTTTCCATTGGCTTTTGGATTATTGCAGAAAAGAAACTCTTGTGACCAACAAAAGTTTATGATTCCTACATGTTTCATACATTAAGACAATCTTCACAAATGGACACAACATTTAAGACTTTTGAAACCTATATACAATCGCCAGAAGTAAAAAGCTAATGTTAGGCTATAAACGAACTACACCACTGTCACATGACTCACCACCACCAAGCTTACAACTCTATCCATTTTTATTCAATATAACAATACAAACGGAAAATACTATAAATTGATAAATCTACAAGTTTGAGTTGCAAGAGAAGAGCTTGAGTATAAACACAACGAGTCTGTAGTATAGGAGTTTTCCTGTTTGATATTTAATGATGATATTTAATGTCCCTGACAACCTTTGTAGTACCATTTAGCTACTTGTTAGCAACTGTCTTTTTCAAGACTCGTAAAAGTTGATGTATATGTATTACTGATGTATTTTATATCGTAGTATAAAATGTGAACATATCTTGAGCTTGTTTTGTACAGGATTGGTGCTGTATAGTAATGACCTGTTTTACCATTTCTGATCTGTTCATGCTCTCATGGATATCAAACAATTGCAAACAAAACACAGGTTTATCAAAAAAAATATCTTTGTTAAATATGGGTCTGCAACAATTATTGTCACCCTGTGAATTCATATGATAAACATATATTTGAAGTATATTTCCATTCATATTTAATTAAAAAAATATATATATATGATTACGTGTAAATCCATCCATCCATCTTTTATAACGCTTATCCTTTTCAGGGTCACAGGGAACCTGCAGCCTAATCCCGGGGATCATTGGGCACAAGGCGGGGTACAGCCAGTCCATCGCAGGGCACAATCACATACACACTCACACACCCATTCATCACTACGGACACATTAGACACGTCAATCATTTTACCATGTCTTTGGACTGGGGTAGGAAACTGGATTACCCCGGAGGAAACGTATATATACGTGGGCGGCTGTGGCTCAGTCGGTAGAGCAGGTTGTCCACTAATAGTAGGGTTGGTGGTTCGAATCCCGGCCTGGGTGATCCCATGCCGAAGTGTCCTTGGGCAAGACACTGAATCCTAAATTGCCCCCTATGGCAAGCTAGCACCTTGCATGGCAACTCTGCTACCATTGGTGTGTGAGTGTGTTCTCATTTGTAAGTCGCTTTGGATAAAAGCGTCTGCTAAATAAATAAAATGTAAAAAAAAAATATATATATATATATATATATATATATATATATATATATATATATATATATATATATATACGTATATAACTTTTTATTTATTTTTTTAACAGGATGATGTGCGTAAATTGTTAGTATTTTGTCTTCTGGGAGACATGCAACTCTTACTTAGAATCTGAAGGGCAGTACTAAAAAATATCTTTAAACAATATAATAATTTACACTGATAATCCTGTTAAAAACTTTAAATCCCCCTGGCTCTTAATGTATCGTGTTACCTTCTTGAGAATCAGTTAATGTTTGCACCTTTTGTAATAGTTGTGTTCGAGGCCCTCTGTTGTCCTCAGTGTGAAAAAATGGATCTCAACATCATATAGATGCAAAACTTGCTGGAAAAGCAAACAATTTACAGGATCTGGAGGATTTTTCAGAAGAACAGTGGGCAGAACAACTATGACAAAAAGCATAACAGTTGTAAATCATCAAGGAAATGACACATAGTATTAAGAATCAAGGGTATGTAAATTCAGCTATTATCAAGGGTTATGCAAACTTTTCGGCACAACGTATATATAAATCATATGCCATGTTTTTTTAAAGAAATTTAAACCAACATTCTTATTTCTGTTGTATGAGTTTCTTTTTCATTGATTTGTGCAAGTTAAATTTGGAAAACTGTTTGCAATGAGTACTGTATGAGTAACTTGTGATTTGACATTTAATGCCAATGTAGTAATTAATTGGTTTTTAATTGCTGTTTTTTTTTCTTAAAATGGTACATTTACTCAGTACATTTGGTGTGTTTTCTATGTTCTATTGCGCATAACATATGGGTTTGTGAGATTTGACACAGTGTCCCAACTTTTTTGGAATTGGAGTTGTAATATAATATAATATAATATAATATAATATAATATAATATAATATAATACCGTGTTTCCCCGATAGTAAGACACCCCCGATTGTAAGACGTATCGGGAGTTTCAGAGGGGTCAGCTAATATAAGCCGTACCCCGAAAGTAAGACATATGACTTACTTTCGGGGAAACACGGGGGGATTTGCCTCCAGTGACGTGCGGTACAAAGAGTGGAGCTGGGGGTGCGGGCCGCACCCTGGGGGGGG
>JAFFST010005965.1:40577-52268 GCA_022414735.1 Noturus placidus
TGCAAACACAACACAACTTTATATATATAAAAACTTTGTTAAATATAGGTGTCCCATATTTACCCAGGGTGCCAATATTAGTGAAGGGCACTTTGTCCTTTCAGCATAGCAGCATTTGAACTTTACATATTGGTTAAAAATCAACTTAACAACTCTGTATGTGTTTGCAGTTTGTATTACCGTTACAAATACTACAAATGTTGTATATCATTATACTGACAAGATGCTGTTAATGCATGTCTTCAGTTGTATGAAAATATTTTACTGTTGCAAATACTCTGGGGCAGATGGAACAAGACTCACAAAATCCAAAGATTTCCAAGGTTTATTAATTGTGTTGAAACATACATATACTGATAATAAACTTCTTAGACAACTCAGCTAAAAAGCTCTGCGCCCCAACTGTTAATGTAGCAAGTTAAACTGCTGGCAACAAAAGTGAGTACACCCTTAAGTGAAAATGTCCAAATTGGACCCATTAAGCCATTCTCCCTCCCCGGTGTCATGTGACTTGTTAGTGTTACAAGGTCTCAGGTGTGTTACATTATATATATATATATATATATATATATATATATATATAATTGTGTCTATGCCTAAAATGTAGTGTATGCGCATTTTTAATGTGGATACACTACCACCTCAAGGTTAATATAGCTAACAAGTAATGGAGCATGGTCCAAGCTGCATGTCTAAATCACCTCCCATTCACCTCAGACTGCTTTGTCTAATTGCTCAGTATCTTAAAAAGACTTGCTGTGGTTTCTGACACACTACATGGCATAGTGTTATGTATTTAAAAAAAATGGACAAAAGAACTTAGCAGACTTAAAAACATCAAAGTATAAAAGCAGTGGCCATCTTGAAACTGAATCACTTTCTTCCTCATAACATACTAATACCCCACCTGCTTCTAAGATACAAAATTGCACTTTAAAATGATTAAGATAATGGTTCCAAATCGAGACCAATAAAGACTATTATTTTATGGCACCATTTACTCTAGTTGTGTGGTTTGAAACCTTTTATGTTTTTTTTTTTATTATTGGAGCCACAGTAGAGATCTTGGAGCCTGAGCATGCTCAGTGGATATTGTTGGTCCTCTCATCCACCCATATTGGTGATGAACACTATACTTGTTCATGTTTGGAGCATGCACTCAGTATGGCACATTGTAAAATTTTACTTTTGTCAGGAAAGGATTTTAGCACTCTGAGCCATGATTGACTGAGCTACCATTTGCTAGCTAGCTGACATTATCCATCCTTTTAATCAAAGTAATGCAAGTATAAGCAGCTAATACAGTATAAGCACAAATGTAAAACCAAGATAAAGTGGTTTCTGATGACTAAGTATGTATAAATTGTATTACTGTACCAAATATTGTCTTTTGAAATGACCGTGTGATGATTATGGTATGCAGCTTGCATGATGCTAGATTTGAGGCTATGACCTCCTCTTACTTGTTGAATATCTTAGCTCTAATACAAAACTGAATATGCAAATTTGGGACACTAAATGTCTAAGCTAATCAGACACATTTGTGTGTTGTGTACATTTTATTTTTATCCTTTTTTTTTTTTTTTTTTTACAATTTTAGTTTGCATATGTTAGTAACGAAATTAGTATCCAGATTATCAGCTATTAAATATAAAAATATATTTTGAAAAAATGTTGTAACAGCATGAGAAAAAATTATTTTAACCAGAAGTTAGCTATTAACGTTATTTATTAATAGAAATGGAGATTGTGTGTCTTGTAATTACTGCTTGTTTTCTTATAAATAAAAAGTTGTCATTTCAATAAGGATACTTTAAAAAGAAAAGTGGTGTGTTCTACAACTCAGTGTTTTATTTTACAACTAAAGTACTGTTAAATTTTTTGGAGACTACAAACTGTGCTGTTTTGAAAATGTCAAGAGGAGAAACTACAGCATCTTCCTACAATACAGGAAGCTGACTGTTCATTGCCAGCAGCAAACGCTGGCTAGATGTCTGCAGACCACATTAGGTTAGTAAGTTAAGTAAGATTCATTCTGCTTCTCTAGTGTAAATATTTTAAAAAGCATTGCTTTTGTGGCAAAAAACTGTAATAATATATACATTTGAATTCTAACAGAAAAGTATCGCTCATGCACACAATTCCATATTCCATATGAACTAACATTTTCATTTCAAGATTAATTAAAGAGATTAAAAAAAAAAAGTAATAATAAAAGAAAAAGTTAATTATGTCCTTTGTGAGACAGTTGCTTCTGTGTTTTGATGCTGGTGTAATACTCCACTCCTCGTATATTTACTGAAGTACAGATCCGGGATCACACAATATATTTTTTAAAATGTCTAACATAGTGTGGGGACTCTGCAACATAATACAGAACATGACTAAACACACATACACACACTCACAAACATATTACAGTATACAATTCATTGCATGATGCATAAGACATAAAGTAATAATGTACTAACACAAACACAAGAAATTAATTCAACTTAAATTCACTATAAAAGTGTATTGAAGTATGCCCAACCATAGTTTTTCTTTTAATTTTTTCCCACATTTACACTCAACCCACTTCACCAAAGGTGCATGTCTGTAGCGGGCTAAAATTATTTTCAACAGCTCATTTCCTTGTGTATTTTTATATGCATATTTTCCACATATAAAATCTACAACAAGGGATCTCTACAAAATTTGTAAAGACTAGAATCTCTACAAAATTTGAATCAGCTGGAAGCAGAATTAGATGCATCTTTTTCAGAGAAGGCAATGTTTTCTTTCAGGAAACTCACTGACGATGAGATTTTCATGAAATAAAAAAAAAAAAACACAGCAGATAAAACTGTTGCCTTGACTTCTTTCGTTTACTAAGGGCAGTCGGAGGTTGAAATCTAATTTGAGATTTATTAAAATACCCTTCTTTGGGGGGGGGCTGTTGGGGCCCTGTGGGCCCTGTGGGCCCTGTGGGCCCTGTGTGCATGGCATTTGCATATTATCCCCGTGTTTCAGGGGTTATCTTCAGTTACACTGGTTTCCTCCCCCAATCCAAATACACGTGTTATAAGCTGATTGGCATTTCCAAATTGTCCGTAGTGTGTGAATGTGTGTGTGTGAATGTGTGTGAGTCCCAGAGTCCAGAGATACGCTACAGGATCCCCATGGCCCTGTGTAGGATAAGCAGTACAGAAAATGGATGAATGGATGGATGGATGGAGAGGTGGATAAAATATCCTTCCACTATTTAAAAAATGTGGTGTTTGATTGGCTAACTTTGTTTATATTGGTTATTGTGATTACGGAGGTTGAAATAAATCTGGACCAAATATGTTTCCACAAAGCAAAAGTCCCATTTGTTTTAAACACAGACCTTAACCATTATGTACAAATGCAGTTTGTCGAAAATGGGTTGAACGGAATGTGTAAACCATGTATCATGTGATCAAAGTATCCAATCAAATACTACAAAGCAATACTTCAGAAAATATAGAAAGTAAAAAAAAAGCAGTTCAACACATGGTTAAAATTCTAAACTATTTTTAGCTATATGTTAGACTTAAAATCTCCTGCCAAACAAATGAATGAATAAACAAAATATACAAATGGAAAGCCACTACACTTCCAAAAAATTAGATTACTTCAATTCAAATATTTTTGTGGGCTGTTATGGAAAATAAATGTTAATAAACCCTGTGCCACTTTACTTGATGTAACTTGCTATGTAAATTTACATATAACAGAATATTGTGTAGGTGAATCCATATTATAACACACTCATATTGAAAACCACACAAATGATCTACCTCAATGAACATTCAAGGAAAATCTGGCCAGCATGTGAGAGATTCAACCACATTCACTTCTTCAGCACAACTTTTGAGAAAAGGAGTTGTGATAAATTAATGTCTGCTGATCATCATATATCACAATATCATGGATAAACTAAGGAAGAGGCTGCTTGAGCACAGATGGTAGCATTTAAAACATGGCGACTGTAGACATTTTAAATAAAATTTAAGAGCCTGTCATGTTTGAGTAAGCAAATTCAGTGCATGCAACACGGGCATACCAGAGAAAGGGAGCGGGGCATGTAAGGTTTGGTGCTCAACTATTTTCCACATAATATGATTTTTTTGGTGTTAATTTTAGATTATTTGCACCTTTTTGTCTATTGGAAACTTTATTATAATATTGTGACCACATTGTAACAGCAGTGGAAGATACTTTGTTACTGTACTTAAGTACTATTTTGGATGAGTACTAATGAAATTCAATACTGTGGACTATTTTTGCTCATGTAAATTTAAAAAATAAAAACAATATATACTCTACATTTTTATTTTTGACCTTCAAAATATAAATACTACAATTGATTTTTTTCTTAGTAAAAATTAAATATCTGCCTTTAAAGTTCACCATCAAATCTAAAGTAGTATGTTGAGTTAATTTAACTTTACATTTGAGTTAATTAGCTAGTTTCTAAAATAGCTTGTTACATTAGGCAGCTATTTAAGTTTTGATAATTAGTTTGCTAAATTTGCTAGCTATTTTTGCAAATTACCTTCTAAATTAGCTAGGAAGTCCCGTTTTCTTTTCATTGCTAATGTGCCAAAGCATTTATTCCAAAAGGGCTATTAAGCATTGGAGAACCAGCAAACCTAATTCTACGTTTGTCTGAGTTTGCAGAATATTTTCTTTATGATATATTTATGAGTCCTGCATGCTTCGGCATGATGAACATGTAGTTAGCTATTTTAATTATTACTTACTTTTTTCATGCTTGAAAATTTGAGTATGTTTAAATGTACAGTTGAAATTTATTTTTATTATTTTTTAATTTCACTCAAGTAGATTCTTATTTTTTAAAACGATACTCATACTTTTAATAGGAGAAAGTGTTTGACACAGTACCTATACTTCTATTTAAGTTCAGTTTCACTCTACTTTGTCTTTGTCTTCTGCAAGTTATTTTGCCTGAAACTGTAACAATGCTGTGAAAAAGCCTTTGCCCCTTCCTGATCTCCCCTCTTTTTGTGTATATCTCAGTGTAAAAGTTATCCAATACCAGCTGGGCTAGTGTGAAAATGTATTTTCCCCCATAGTTACTAATTCCCCAAATCTATGAAACTGCATTCATAATGGGGTTCAGCTGGACTAGACACAACCAGGCCTGATTACTGCAAACCCTGTTCTTTTGCAACAGAATGGAGTTGGTTAAAATATCGTACCCAGTAACAAACTATAATCAAATTGAGGGAATTTCCAGAAATGATGAAGAAGAAGGTGATTGAAATACATTAGTCTGGGAATGGTTACAAAGCTATGTCAAATGCTTTGGGACCCAAAAGAACCTCATTGAGAGCAACTATGTTCAAATGGAAAAACTCAGCACAGTAATAAACTTTCCCAGATGTGTCCAACAGGAAGTCCCAATAGACCCAAGGACAACATTAAAGGACCTACAGGCCTCTTTTGCATCAATACAAGTCACTTTTTATGACTTTACTATCAGAAAGACACTGGGCAAAAATGGCATTCATGAAAGAGTGGCGAAGTGAAAACCACTGCTAACCCAAAAGAACATTAAGGCTTGTCTGAATTTTGCTAAAACACACCTTGATGATCCTCAAACATTTCGGGAGAATGTTCTGTGGACTGATGAGTCAAAAGGAACTGGATTATGCAGCAAGCCAATGATACAAAAGCATAGGAGTAGGTTCTAGTCCTAGAAGTAAGTAAAAGTCTGATCTCCGAAACATTTGGTTGCAGTTATTGCTGCTAAAGGTGGCACAACCAGATTTTAAGTTTAAGGGAGCAATTCGTTTTTAACAATGGTGATAGGTGTTGGATAATTTTTTTGCTTCAATAATAATAATAATAAAAAAAAACTATTGTGTGTTTACTCAGGTTGCCTTTGTTTTATGTTGTATTTCATTTGAAGATCTAGAACTGCTTCATACGAGTTATACACAAAAACAGAAGAAATCAGGATGGGGCAAATACTTTTTCACAGCACTGTACAGCTATCCTAGGTTTCACCAGAAGTGCTTTAGCATCTGTGGCTGAATCTTGCTCAGTCAATACAGCACTGAAACTTATACAGTCCATGCATATAAGCAAATCATCAGATGCAAGTGTAAACTTAAAGAAGTAACAATGAAAATGAAAATAAATAAATAAATAAATAAATCGCCAAAATTAACCAGCAAGCAAGATGATGCAACATCCAAGTGGTAAAAACAAAAGCACTGACTCACAATGACTGCATAATATATTAAAGAAATGATCCATATCATGCTTTTTAGGGGCTCTTACCTCCTGATCGTCTCCTACACCCTAGTCGTGTTGTACTCTGATTCGTGTTTGCTTAGAGACCCAATGAGGCAGAACCTGCAATATCACCGCTGTCATATTTAATATCTTAATTCTGTTTTACACAGGGAGAAATGTTATCTATAATTCAGCTTCATGTTTCAGGACAATATCTCTTGTATGTACATGTTTTATTGTTCATTTAAATATCAATGTGTGATTTAACGGTTAGTTAGTTGGATATATTTAAATTAATAAGCATTCATCTATAATGTAGTAAAATTGATAGCAGAATCAGAACAGATTCAAAACCTTTCCAGAGTATGAGAAATGTTTGGGTTTTTTATAGGTGGTGTTTTGACTTACACAGTGAACTCATACATTATATGTTTCACAAATGTGCTCATTTGTTACAATTTTACGGTGAATGTGCAATTACAGCAAATATGCCAATTTAACTCCGTATGTGGAGTTAACACTTAAAAACTTGACCAAACAAACAAGTAAAAAGGAGTAGAAAGGGAACCGGAAAAGTTACACATTTTTGTTTAGTGAAAAAGTGAAAAAGTGAAAGTAGGACATGGGAATGACTGCCAAGGACAAAATGGCAAATGGGAAGAACTAAGGAAAAAGTGGTGGGAGCTTAAATGAAAACTTATAAGAAGGAGAAGGGAAACAAATTAACTGATGCAAAAAGAGACTTCAAATGAAAGTCAGGGGAAGCAATTAGGTCCCTTCAGCCTCGCTTACTGAAAAAGTAATGTATGCTGGATAATTTGGTCAGAAATTGATGGATACTGACCGCTGAACTGCTTTGTCGTGTCTGGCCAGTCGATGGCTGGTCGTTGGCACCTCCTCATCCAGCTCATCCTCCATCTCTGCGTCTTCTTGTGAGTAGCTGTGCTTCATGACCACGATGCTGCGCCGGTTATCGTGATGATGATGATGATGATAATGATGGTGGTGATTATGCGGATCCATCACGGCCACCGTTTTGGCGCGGCCACAGTGGTGCTCATGAACACAGCGCTTCTGGAAGGTCGTCTCAGCATCATCTGTAAGCTCTGCAATGTCACCAAGGTCATAGCGCCGAGGCGTTTCCTGGAACACTTCCTGAAAGTTGTCATGCTGCACTACGTACTTCTTCCGTGGCTGCTTGATCTGCACTGTGACGGAGATGATGAGGAGAATGAGGACAATGCAGCACGTCACACCAATGATGCTGCTGTTAGTGTTGTTCAGGTTGTCCAGGATGTTCGCTTTTCTTTTCTCTGATGAAAAACAATCAGAAATAAACTTACAATATAATAATCGTCCAGCGCAATGTGAGAACAACATAGCAGCACTGTGAGGTATTAGTGCAAGTGGACAATGTAGGCAAAATTTTACATCATGATATTTCCTTTATGCATATTTTTCAATTAAATTTTTTTAATCTAAAGAAGCTTTTCACTTTAGATTTAAATTAAATATTTTATTAAAAATGGCATTATTCTAATACATTATGGTTTCTATAGTACCAGCTCATTCACAGGGATTTGTAAAGCAGATACTGCAAATGTGCTGTTATTTAATAAAGAAAAATGTACTTATTGATATAGTGAAGTTAGGAGGCATTTATTTAACATTATATAGAAGAAGTTTTCTATATCGCTGCTTTGTAACTGTCAGTAATTTTTTGCCACATTAATCAAGAGAAAAGAAAATAGACAGACTCGTGAGGTAAATTCTATAACCTAAATTGACATAACAGTTTTGCAGATGTAAATGTATCTATAAACTTAAATAAAAACCCTACAATGTGTTGTTCTTCAATAAAAAAAAAAAAAATAAAAAAAAAAAAAACTTATCAAATTGCTCTGGTACAAGAGAAACAAATCACATCGTGACATTGGAGAAAAAAAACGTTCCCTTAATGTTAGCATATAGTTCCCATTTGGTTATTTTTTGGGAACCAAATAATAACATTTTAGGCAAGTTCTCTGTAGATTCCTTTTCGTTTTTTTTGTAACAACCTAAAAATAGTAGTGTTGGGTCTAAGTCCACCTTTGTCGAGTTTGAGTTGATACCAAGTCCTTAACCAATCTAGTCCGGGTCCAAAAGGGGCGAAGTTGGACTCAAGTCTGAGTTGAGTCCAGAAAGTAATTAAATTGAAAAAAAAAAAAAAGATTTGAAATTGCAATTGTAAACTCAACACTGAGCTATTAAATTAATATTTTAACCTTCACAAACCATCCATCCATCCATCCATCCATCTTTTACCGCTTACTCCTTTATAGGCTTGGGCACAAGGCGGGGTACACCCTGGACAGGGTGTCAGTCCATTGCAGGGCACAATCACATACACACTCATTCATACACTACAGACACTTTAGATATGCCAATCAGACTAACATGCATGTCTTTGGACTGGGGGAGGAAACCGGAGTACCCAGAGGAAACCCCCTATGCACGGGTAGAACATGCAAACTCCGCACACACATGGCCCCGGCGGGACTTGAGCCCCGGACCCTGGAGGTGTGACGCGAACGTGCTAACCACTAAGCCATCGAGCACCAACTTCACAAACCAATGGCAACAAAAAATGTGACAAAAAATACCACGTTATCATTGCCATTTAATATTTAATTTCATGTCATCAGCACCTCAACTAGTATACTATACAAAAATGGTTTCAAAGAAAAAAAGGGATATAGAGGTATATGTAGAACATTTATTATATTACAAGAGCATGAAAATACAAATTAACCTGTTTCGTTATCACACTATATTGTGTCCTCCAGTTCGAGTTGACATTTCAATTATTTGATGCCTCTCCCCCACAGTTATATCGGCTGAGAGAGAGAGAGAATTTAGAGTAGAGTTACATTTAGCAGCATGTCATAACAACAAGCTTCATGCTTTATTACTGATTTGAATCTGACAACAACTAATTTCTGAACACAGCTCTGTTCTTGTAACCTTTTTTATTTTTATTCCTAAAATCAGCAGGGTTTATGATATTTGACTACATTAAGAAGTACATTTCACATGTACGGAGACATTCGTTAATTTCTTGCTATCTTAATTTTATGTTTTTTTTTTAATCTTTCTTTTCATGACACATGACACAGACTCAACTGCACTCAGAAAAGAGTCCAAATTATGAGAGTTCGTGTCAAAGTACAAAGTAAAGTACAAATTTACTTTAGTGTGTGATGTCCGAATTAATTCATAATTGGACTTGAGTCTGGTCTTGAGTCCGAGTCTGGGATCGAGTACCCCATGATTCTCTAATGGTTATTTTTACATTTTATAGACTAGGCTATTACATTAATATGTTAACTGAGAGTTTATTTGACCTTCCTAAAGATTCTATGTAGACCACTTCATAGATCCCTTCCCACTATAGGAAGTAAGAAGGATAAAAAAAAAAAAAAACCCAAACAACTTAATTCTTTAAAAAAAAAAACACTTTAACCCCTTATTAATAGTATAATATTGAGTGTTTAATATTTACTCCGCAATCAGCATCTTTGACGTATGTAAATTAAAACTACATCGGAGAAATCCAAAGCTCTGATATTTACACTATCTAATATTTATGCTATGTTAAATGCATTATAATATTACAGCTAATTTGTAAAGACGATGAAGAGTGTATTCAATTAGGAAGAGCATGCTATAGCATATAGAAATCTAGCTCAATCTACCAATTGACTGAACAAACCTTATCTATTCTCTACACACATTCTTCTACATGTCCCCCTTCCATCTCAGAACTCGTATAAATCACCGCTATTTTCATATGTGACCTGAATACAGTCATATACAGTTGTAATGAGTAGCTGGAGGTGAGCATTTTCTCCATGGTCGTTTTATAGCATGAGTGTGCTCCAGAGAAGCCATTTATAACTGCTATAATAAATGTGTGAGATGGCCGCAGGTCATTTCGGAGCATGAGGAAGGACACAAATTTGTATGCTTAACATGTTTGTAGTGCTGCTGATATAGCAAGAGTTGCTACACCAGGCATGGGGCAAAAGGGGAACTTAGAAAAGGCATCTTGCTGCAGCCGTAGCTCGACCTTGGTGAAAGTAGGCTGACTCTTTGTGTGCCAAATTGTCCCTCAACTACCAATCTTAAATTTATTGTCAACTATATACAAATTAACTCAATCTATACACATGCACTCAGACAAATTCAGGCTGATTAACAGATGGTCATTTTATTCAGATTAACAATAAATTTTAACAAGAATAGCTGTCGCAAATTTCCCAATTCTACATACAACTTACATAAGTATATTGTTTATACACAAACAATGTTATGAAAATATCATAGACTTAGAAAGGCCTACATATTTGAAGCAAGTTATGGTCTGTTAATTTTAGAATATTATGTTAGTGTAAAGTATCTTCTAAATTATTCTATTTCACATTTTCCTGATACATTGACATCTGACCAGCAGATGTCACCAGCATGCAGCAATCTGGGCATTTCCCAACAATTGTTTGCCTCAGATTTAAGCTCAGCTTTATATTGTTTTCCAACTTAATAACTGTTTAGCAACTGTTGCTTACCCACCATCACCCTGTCCTATTTTAAGTACTTTAGTAGGTGCACTAGTGTTTCCCTATGGCCACATAAATTACATTATGGATTGGCGTGTGTGGTTGTGTTTACCAATAGCCAAATACAGATATACAATCTATGTCATCAAGTAAAACACCAGCCTTGAAAACCCAAACACAAGTAAAATTATATATACATAAATTATATAAACACATATACAATTATAAAAACAGTCCACAGAGACAACAACATGTGCCTATTCAAAACTTTAATTTCAAACACACATGGATGAACCATACAGTACATCAGCCTAACATTTGTCACTCTACTGAATCTCATTACTATCATATCACCATGTCATTGTTCAACCTCACCTGTGACCCTGCCTCTCCACCTGCCTCATTTCTTGCTCTGTTTTAGATACTACCTTGTAGGACTGCTTCTGTCACCTGACCTGACAAAATAACACATTGATGCATGCCACATGAACATTGAGGAAAAACATTTGTGGCTTAATTAAGTATTATTATTACCATTATTGTTGACATTAGAAATTGTGAAAATGTTTCAAGTGTTTTACAGTTTGATTTGTTGTAAAGTAACTCCTAATGTCTGCTCGTGCGTGTGTATGTGTGTTTGGCAGTTAGGCTAATTTGATATGCAGAGTCAAGCTGGTGGCCAAAAAAAAAAAAAGGTGGGCATTAGGAGCTACTTTACAATTCAAAGTACAGTGCCTTGCGAAAGTATTCGCCCCCTTGAACTGTTCGACCTTTTGCCACATTTCAGGCCTCAAACATAAAGATACAAAACTGTAATTTTTTGTGA